>VNJV01002950.1:0-64399 GCA_008042635.1 Drosophila nikananu
GCTCTATTTGCGTGGGCGAGATTAGATTGTTAAATAGCTACAATGCTTACACGGAGTTTATTTATACACAGATGCATTCATGTTTACTCGGAATGGTTTAGTTTTATGTCATCAGTCCCCAGGCTCCTTCGGTTGCCACCGGCAGCCTTGACTTTTTTACTTGTTTTTGGGGTACTTTTACCCTTAAAGCGTTCAAGCTTGGAACATACTTATATTTACATTGTACATAGTATATCAGGGAAAAAACTTCTTTCAGTAAAAGTCAAAACCCTTTAACATTTCGAAAGTAATTAAGATTATTAGTAGATCTTAAATATAACTCTCTGATGTCGAACGCGACATTCGTACACATTCGAACTTTCAAAAAACATGTACCAAGAATTTATGTAATTTTACAAAATATGAAACTTAAAGCTCTTGATTAGCACTATATATGGTGCTAATATCGATTTTGGGCAGAGGTTCGTTTTCGAGATATTCACAAAAATTTGAGGTATTCGCACGCGACACAGATAGAAGTCACTTTTTTGAAATCCAGTTCAAGCCCCGATTGCAGCGAAACGTGATGGACGATTTTAATGCAAATAATTTTACAGTGTAATGCATTGACTTCTTTTAATAAAAATTTTAGTTTCAATTTAAAATATTAAGTAGTTTTTTTAAATTGAATTTTAAACACTGTCGCACGCGACAGAAAATTCCATCGTACTTT
Organism: Drosophila nikananu; assembly: GCA_008042635.1. Classification (NCBI taxonomy): domain Eukaryota; kingdom Metazoa; phylum Arthropoda; class Insecta; order Diptera; family Drosophilidae; genus Drosophila; species Drosophila nikananu. Next base: position 713 of record VNJV01002950.1, read on the forward strand.
TCGTTATGTTTTTTACTATTTAGGTAAATCAGAGAAGTACAAATGTGGTATCTTTTGACTCTTTGAAATCTCCCAGTGATGATAGAAAGCAAAAGTCTAAGCTTAGTTCCTCTGCTTTGGAGATTTTTGTCAAAACATAACATGATCTTTTTTATGGTGTTTTTCATTAAAATTATGAAAAATGGAAATTTGCGCGAGTTTGCATTCGAATATTTTAAAATTTGTTTTAGAATATGATAAAGGCTTTCAAATTTTATCCATTAGAACATTTCCTAATGTTACTATGTTAAAAATATTTATTTTAGAGCATATTTTGTGGTTTTTGCCGCGGTTGACCTTTTCACAGAGTTGCCCATATGTCATTAAATATATGTTTATGTATAAAATTCCATTTGTAGATTTTTCAAGCCGTCCCCCGGCATTCGTGCTTATCGTGGGAATGATATCAGACATTTTTTCTCTATCAGAAATTGAATTAAACACTAGATACTGGCATCGCTGGTGCTGCTGTTACTTTTGTTGTTGTCGGCATAATTTTCCATTTCGCGTTGATGATGTTTTGCCTTTCGCCTCGTCAAGCGCCGGGTAAAGGCAGAAATTCAATTCACTTTCAACTCGACGAAGTGCCAAGGCCCGGCACTGGCACTGGCACCTGTAACTTTGGCGCTCGTTGGTGTTCGCCGCTATAAATATACGTCTGCACAGACACAGATGTGGTCAAGAGTATAGGAATGACTGTACGTTGTTCTCAGAAAAAGTTAAAATAATATAGAGTTTATATTTTAAAAGTTTACCTCAAAACTAATCACTGCATCTCTGTGCCACTTATTATTATTAATACTTTATTATACAAAAACATAAATTGCTCATACAATTCTGAAGTACAAATTGATTAAAAATTTCCAAATATCAACCGAAAGTGTTGAGCTTGGATATAATCAAGAATGTTAGTACTAATGAGGTTTTTTTTAGAAAACGGATACATAGGAAAACTATGAAGCATTATGTAATGTTACTTTGGATAAAATGTTAATATTTATATGAAATTAAAAAAAGCTAGAGCAAGTTTCCTAGTGTTTTGACCACATGTGTGCTGATATCTTATGTACGGATGTTTGGTGTTTTATATCTATGCGAAACTAGTTGAAGTTAATTGCCAAACGAGCTGTTGCTGATTTGCATTTTCCCGCTCACTGGTGGGGCTCTCTTCGACTACAAAGTTTGTTTAAAGACATATTAAAACAGCTGGAACTAAAAACTCTTGCTTTGAGTCATTAAAAACTACAAACAAAAGCTTAAATTAATTGAAAAGAGTATCTTTTGGGTCGAGTGGGCCGGGTAATCCTACATTTAACTTGATTTCGGCCCACGATCATCTCGTAACTCTGCATCTTCAACTAACGATCATGGCAAAGACCAAGCGGCGCTTAGCTTTCCTTGGGAACTGCTGTTTTTTTCTTATTATTATTTCTGTTGGGTGAATTCGATCGGAGGACTGGGAAAAGCAAAAACCAAGCTGAGAACAACGAGATAATGCGATGCATATGTACTTGCCACTGTGGCCAGCACTTTGTTCCTGCATAATTGCTGCAAGCGAAGCGTTAAACTGTAGCAGCGCTCTGTTAATTTTCTTGAAAGACGCACGCTCGTTGTGTTTTCGTATCATAAAACTCAAAGATTGATATATGTATGTACATATGTGTGTCAGTATGTAAGAGCACTGAGTGGCAATTACACTGTCGTAAATGGGATCCAAAACATTAAAGACAAAACAGGCATTCAACTTTTCTTACGACTCTCTTGATTACATGCAAATGTTTCAAACTTTCCCAAAGAATTAATGAATGAGAAACCTAGGGGGAAAATGTATTTACGGGGCTATAGCTGTGACCTTTACAGTGTTCAAAATTATGGCTAGCACAAAAACAAGTTTAGGAAATTCTAAAACAATTATTTTTGTGGAATTTTATGTTTATAATTATTAAATATGTATTTTTCAAAGGTTCATAATAAATCTGATAATCTATTATAGAAAAAGGGGGCATATGTAATTAATAAATAATAATTTAATTATACATTTTTTACTTACATTTTTGTAAGAGTTACCAAAACTTTATTTTTAATAACCAATTCTAAACAATGTTAGACCAAAATTATGCACCACAATATCGCTTTATTTTGTTTGCTTATTACCTATTGAGTTAAAAATTAATGATAACCCACTTGAGTGATATAGTGCCTCACCGCAAAATGCAAAATGGAAGGAGTTCTAAGGATCTACTCCAGCTGTTTTGAGAAACTTTGTAAACACAGTTGTCATATTAAATGTATACACCAATATATAACCATTAAAAGAACTTCTTAACGGACAGACTCCAATTTATATAGGGACTTTTGCAAATATTTATGATTTGTAAAGTAATTAAGCTCAGATGCGGTACACATTTAAGATTTTTAAATAGATATCTATGTGCAAATAGAACTAACTGTGTACCAATATTTACATATGGGCTACTCTCTGAAAAAGTCAACCGCGGCAAAAACCACAAAATATGCTCTAAAATAAATATTTTCAACATAGTAACATTAGAAAATGTTCCAATGGATAAAATTTAAAAGCCTTTATCATATTCTAAAACAAATTTTAAAATATTCGAATGCAAACTCGCGCATATTTCCATTTTTCATAATTTTGATGAAAAACACCATAAAAAAGATCATGTTTTGACAAAAATCTCCAAAGCAGAGGAACTAATCTTAGACTTTTGCTTTCTATCATCTCTGGGAGATTTCAAAGAGTCAAAAGATACCACATTTATACTGCTCTGATTTACCTAAATAGTAAAAAACATAACGAAAAGTCCAATGGAATTTTCTGTCGCGTGCGACATGTCGCATGAGACAGTGATTAAAATTCAATTAAAAGAACTACTTAATATTTTAAATTAAAACAAAAATGTTTATTAATAAAAATCAAATCATATGTAACTGTAAAATTATTTGCATTAAAGTGGTCCATCACGTTTCGCTGCAATCGGGGCTTGAACTGGATTTCAAAAAATTGACTTCTATCTGTGTCGCGTGCGAATACCTCAAATTTTTGTGAATATCTCGAAAACGAACCTCTGCCCAAAATCGATATTGGCACCATATATAGTGCTAATCACGAGCTTTAAGTTTCATATTTTGTAAAATTACATAAATTCTTGGTACATGTTTTTTCGAATGTGTACGAATGTCGCGTTCAACATCAGAGAGTTGGCCATATGATCTTTAAACTTGAGAAATTTCCTAGTAAGGGCTCTGAACTCTACATAAGGTAAGTCCACATCAGTCCTGGCAAATCATTTGCATAGTCTGGCAGTCCCTGGTAACCGCTCCCACTTTTGATTCCAGCTGGAAATCTTGATTACCCAGCAATCCCCCTTGACCGGGCACACCAAACTAAACATATGTAACATATACAGGTCTATATAGATATTTACAAAACATAATGTTTGCTTGGGTAAAGGCATTTGCCTATAAAACGATTGTTTACTTTTCGTCAATAAAATGAAAAGAATGGCTGTGCAGTGCCACGGCTACGAGAGGGCGGCGGGTCTGCTGCCACCACCGCAGGGGTCGCAGGTCTTGCAGAGGAGTGAAAACGGACAGGTGTTTTCCGGCTTTGCACATGTAACTCGATGTTTCTGCTGCCTGCTCCCAGTGAAGCCAATTCCCTTTCCAGCGCAAAGTCATTCTTCGTTCACTCCCCTGACTGCACAAGAAGGTGCAGTTTAAACATCTTCCCGGCTTCCCCGGCATTTGTATGTGCTTTCTGTGTGCTTCACGGTAGACTGCCGGTTGGATCGTAGGAACGGAAAAACGACGTTAAATAATAAGTTCTTTGTCTTGTTGCCATTACAGAAGCGACGTGAGCGTCTTGCGTGAAGAAATGATGACCACAAGTCAAATGGAGATGAATCCAAATGGAGGAAGCACCGGAGAGGGTTTGGAATCCACCGGCGAAGAGGTGGCTGCTGCCAACAACAGCGCAAACTTGACGCCAGGCAACGTCGTCGCCCAAAAGAATGTCGCCGGCGTCGTGGGCGCGACCAGCACACAGAGAGGTAAGCATACACAGGATCCTTACTATGGCCAGAAAGTGGAGTGGAAAGGGTCTAAACGGTGCTAATTCGACACCGCCGACACTGCCACACGTGCCACTGTTCGACACGCGATGTGACGCCCGAGAAAACACCTTATGTGGGACTCCTCTTAACAGATTGATCTCTTGATTGATGGTCCGGGGCCGGGCGGATATGATCCATTTCTTTGATGAATACTAAGCTCTACGTTGAGCATGAAACGGTTTATAAATAGAGTTGACCACCACACAGTAAATCATCTCTGATTATCTTATATTAAAGCGACTTTCGCTTCCGCTTTCTCATTGAAAAGGTGGCTATTTATATCTACATAGTACATATATTTACTTTCCTAACTTATGAGTCCCATAGATGAATTGAGGATCCACATACATACATAAGTATGTTCTTAGGACAATTTTCTTGGTTTAATTAGATTCTTTTTGGTATAAAAACGCAACCCTTCAATAAAATTGGCAACATTTAGTTCTATCAGTCACTTTTTTTTGTTTTGACTAAACGAGAGACTCTTTCCTTTAAATAGGCCTGCGTTCACGGTCAGTGATTGATGTAATTGCGCCTTTTTGGTTGTTATGAAATCTATACACGCGATCTGGCATTGAAATTCGATACTTGGGTGATGTGAACGCGATTGAAATTTGGAACAATTTACTAAACGGTTTATAGACGTAAGAGTGGCGTACCTAGTATCGGTATTATTCGACTTCCTCTATGGCCATTGTTAGTTTTCTGGTGATTAAGTACCATAATGATCATTAACTTAAATGCCTGACTTATAAACTTCAAACCCAGAACCGTTTAGGAAATAATTGCAATAAGCATTAGCTAACATCTAAGATGAATCATTTCCTATTTTTACTACTTTTTTTAAGGGGAATCTTAATATCTGTATGTTTGAAGAATTGTCTTCAATTGAAGAATCGCGTATTAAACTAAGCATTCTAAATTTATTACCGAATTTATCTAAATATAAATGTTTAAATTCAGTAAGAAATACGTAAAGACAGCTGAAAGGGAAAATCCCAATAAGATATCCAGTGCACTCGAAGAGCCCTTGACCGCAGCACATCAACCACCATGATCGACTTCCGTTTATAATTCGTTGTTGGGCTATTTATAGCCAGCCCTTGGCTTCCCTGCTGATAATATGAATCGAAGCGAAGCCATGCCACTCCTCCAAGAGCAACCACCACTGCCGTCCTTACTCCGATCTGTGCTAATTTTAACCAAGCGTCCCTGGGGGAAACATGGAATGCCATCGCGGCCTAAGGAGTCCGCTTCAGAGGCCTCTGTGTATATATTGTATAGAGAGAGGCGAGACTTCCAGTGGCAAGCACTTGAAACAAACTCTTTCTCCGATTTCCCTTACAGACTTCAAATAGTTTTGGGTAAACTTAACTGTCGGGAAATGGAAATCGTCGCAGAGACACAGCCGTTTTTCGCCCAAAGCCAAATATTTACTTAGCAAAAACCAAAACAAATCCGACAACCAAGCAATGCGAACGAGCGAGCCGAGCCGCAGAAACTCGTTTTGAGATCGCGGCTCCCGCGACATTTTTGTGGGCTGAAATAACTTGGCAAAGCCTCGAGTCGACTCGACTTGACTTGAATCCAATCCGATCCGATCGCTCAACGTGAGTCACTTGCGTTTTTGCAATGCCAGGCTCCAGTTCGACCAAGCTGGAAATGGAGAGCTGTAAGGCCGATTGGGTGTCAGTTATCATAATCGTGATATTCTAACATTCCCATTTCCCTTTTCTTTCAGCTTTGGATGCCACCAAGCGCAAGAAACTCAAGTCACGCAGCGGAGCAGCCTGCTTACCAGCTTCAACAGCCGAAACGCCAGCAGCTGCGAACAAGATTAACCGTTCCGGGCTTAGCTACTCCAAGGATCACTTGGATGCGTGGCTGGAGAACTGTTTACGTGACGCCACCAATACTCAATTGTCGTCTTCGTCGGAGTTCTTGGACTTTATACCTCCCACAGCCAGCGTTCACAAGCAAATGTTTGTGAGTCAGCAGCAGCAAATGCAGCAGCAACAACTACAGCAACAGCAGCAGCAACTGCAGCAACAGCAGCACCAACTGCAACAACAGCAGCAGCAACAGCAAGTTCCCATGCGTTCACAGCCATATGGAATGGGCACGGGCACGCCCTTCAGCCTGGGGATACAGCGCGTGAGTAGGAGCCATTAGGGAAAACGAATTTGGCGAGCCTTGCCCAGCAATCTGATCCTTCCTCCCCTCCGAACAGCACTCCCGCTCGCTGAGCCATCGATACCCGATGCTATTTCCACCCCAAAGCCTCAACGGGTACGGCATGGGCTTGGGGTACGGCGGCGGCGGCGGCGACGGTGGTCAGGAGTTCGCCAGCCTGCCACCTTTGGTCAACATGATGGGTGCCGGGACGGGTGGCCCTGGCTCCGAGCACGAGCCCAATTCCACGGACGTGTTAGATGGCAGCGGAAGCAATCCTAATTTCAGCCGAGGGTGAGCAAGAGAAGTCAATCTAGTATGTAAGCCAAACCGCCTAATAGCCGCGTTTACCGCTCTCTAATTGCAGGTTTCGATTCAGCGATCCCTGCCTGCTGAACCCCTCGGACTCCAACGACTCCAAGTTGAGTGGACAAAACACGCCGGACTGCAGGAATGGCAACGCCAGCGCTGGCAGTGGCTGCGATCTGGCTCAGCAGAACAAGTTCTTTGCGGCGTTAATGGAGCAGATAAACATATTGCACGACACCAATTCCAAGATCTGTCGGAATTTGCATGAAACGAAAGGTTTGTTCCGAATCCCCTGCTCTGTACATACTTTCCTCCTTCAGTTGTATCTTTGCTATGAATGGCTATAGCTCCACTACTCTATATTTCTTGTATTTTTTTGTACTTATTGCTATTACCAATTAATTTAGTCTCTTTGTTGGACACTCTTGCCCTTCTTTCTATGTATTCTATATTGCACTCGTAAACACAACAATCACAGTCGATATCGAAGCTTTAAAGCACCCAGCAGCAGCAGCAGCAGCTGCCGGCGGCCAGGCCTGGGCGGGGCCTGGCTTGGGGGGCATGCGGCACCGTAGAGATAGCTTGAGCGGATTAAGTACACAAAGTCAACCCATGGTGTTTGGCGGCGGATTGGGCGGGACGCACAGCCCGGCGCCCACCTTCCATTCAGGTACAAATCATATACGCGGCACCTCCACCTCCGATCGATGCGGTCTTGGTTGGTCATCGTTAATCGTTCCACTTTCAATCAATCTAAATCATTCCAGGCGCCTACACGCCCGGCATGATGACCGACGTGGTGCGGGAGGTCAAGGAGGCGGCGCGTGTACGCGAAGATGCCATGCTAAGTCGGTAAGGAGTAGGACTCTGCAAGTATCCATTGAAATCCTAATATCCTATCTTCGCTCAGCGTCAAGTCGATGGTCGAGGAGCGGCAGTGGACCTTTAACGAGGGTAATGTCCGCATCCTGCGCGATATTGATGATCTAAAGGTGAGTAACGCTTATCGTCTCTGCAGTCCACGTAATAAATTGTTGTCGCCCGTTAGTCCCACGTGATGCAGCTGCGGCTGGAGAGGAAGGAGACAAACAAGCGGCTGTCACATTTGGAGGCTGAGAACAAATACCTGCGCCAGGCCCTGGCCGGTTGCTATAACCAACGGCAAGCGTCGTCGTATCGCGACATTATCTACGAAAACGATAGAGCGCGTGGGTCGCGAAAGCCATTCCCAAATGGCGGGGGAGTGCAGGGTCCACGGCGGGCGCAGTCCTTCAACCTGCACTACGGAACAATGCATCAGACGCCAACTCAAGCCACGCACTCGCTAGAGGAGGATGACGAGGTGGAGGAGGAGGAGCAACTGGAGCAGGCAGAGCTGGAAAGTGAAGTCCAATCGGTGGCCACCAAGCGGCTGTCCTGCTCGAGCAACGAGTCCCGCAGCAATGGCCTGCATACGCCCGCATCAACACACCCACAACCACAGCAAGCGGTCCGAAGTCCGCCCACTTTTGCCCTGATTTCGGATCAGGTCAATCCGGGGCTGCCGCCGCCACTGCTGCCGCGCAAGAAGGAGCACGCTCAGCTCAAGCGGGAGCTTAGTGAAGCGGCCGCCGCACGTAAGGAGGCAAATCAGCGTATAATTGCGTGGGTGTAGTCTATGCTCTGTTCTATATATATATTCTCAAACTAACCAAGCACCGTTTAAGCTCATCGCATGCATGGCAATCACTCAACCTAACACATTCATTAATTATAATCCGGTGACTAATCTCAAATCACTTACGTATTCTGCATTTTTGTTCTTCTCTTTCGACGGTTTCTCCTCTGGCCACGTACTATACCGTACTGACATACTGTAGCCTTGAAAAATTGGTTAAAGACCTAAGCGCCCAGGTGGTGGCCAGCCAAACATCCGACTTGAAACCTAACGCGTCTAGAACAGCTCCAGCTCCAACTGCGGCATCCGTCCTGGCATCCAAATTCAGCGTGGCGGACGGAGGACCGTTCACAGACTTATAGTTTTAGCTATCAGCCCCCGACTCGAAGAAGCGACGGCAGACGGTGCGCGTCACTAACTTATAGCAGCAGCAGAATCGCCAACACTACCACACCTTTCGTTTCAAAATTATTTATAACTCATTAACCTGCGCATAAGTTTAATATATCTAACTTGATCTAAAAACTAAATTTTACATCTACTCCTGCGAGTTCATTCTTATTTCGTGTGTGTCCCCACTGACTCGCACAAAAGGAACACTCTATTTATTGCCTACACTTTAGTTGTTACTAAAAATCGAAAAAAAAACGACAGTTGTCCCCTTACGTAATTGATGATAAATCAGCAAGAGTACAACGATTGGCAGAGAACGAGTTCTGAGAGTATTTAAACTAAGAAAACGTGTACCTATTGAAATGAACAAAAATCAAAAGTTAGCATATAGAGTGGATAAGTAACGAGAATGATCAGCATCCACTGAGATAAAAGTGGTCAAAGAATTGTCTTAGATTGTAAAGTTTGTAAACCACATATTTGTTAAGTGCCATTTGATTAAACAGTAAAATACATTTTTATCTAATTAATTTCTCATTCAAAACGTTTTATTGTTTTTGTATTCTGAAGTAAACGTTATTCTCCTGTTTCTACAAATCCTTTTATTCACCCATTTCTAGCATCTCCCATGCTTTTTTTCGCATATATTTTACGCATTCCGTCCCTGCTCGGGTGGCACTATAACCACCCATTTGGGAAGGTTAAGAGCCAACATTTACATTCAAAGAAGAACATCCAAATTCTAGTGTCATTCATACATATATTACATACATATATGCGCATTTATTTAAATCTTTCCGTCACATAAACACTCATACGTACGTAGGTGTCGACATTAAAAACTAAAACTGTTCCACTCCTTGTTGGCCAAACCGATGTGTCAATCAATGATGGATCAATCCAACAGCGTCCCGTTTGCCGGCGCCAAAGTCAGCACCAAACCTTACAACGCATCTACAACTGGGGATTGTACAGATATATATAGAATAAAGTGAAATTCAAAAGTGTTGCAGTGAATGTGATCTAATTTAAATGTATTGTGTCGATTTGGGTGACTGCTTAAAAGCCGTTTTACATACATTGTGCAGCCATGTCATTGCTGTCGATGCCCAGCATGGCCAACTCGTCCAGCTCCGCCTGACGCCGCAGTTTTTCGCTGCCTGAAGGTGATGCCGGTGGCTCTGGTATATCTGAGATATCGGCTTCCTTCACAGTAATGGTCTTGCTTGTTACCTCTTCGACGACCACCGGCACGGGGGAGCATGGCATCGGTATGTCCTCCGCCTCCACCAACTGCTTGAGTTCCGTCGTTGCTTCAGAGGACTTGGAGCCGTTCAGTTTCTGCGAGTCCTCTATGTCCTCAGTGGATATAGTTTTCACTGGTGAAATAACCGTTTTCGAGGCTGCCGCCTCATCTATGGTGACAAGGTGAATTCCCTGCTTGGCCAAGTCTTGAAGGTTGTCCTCACTGAGCACTGGCTCGTCCTCGACGATGGTGGTGATTGTTTGAGGCACGCTTTGCGGCTGGCTGCCCTCATCCGGTGCCTCCAGTGCCGCTCCCTCGCTAGGGAATATGATGTCAAGGGCTGCGGCCAGATCCTTGGGTAGTTCTCCGTCACGCGGTTGTTCCGCGGCGTCCAGAGGCTGCGGCACCAGATCAGATTCAGCTTCGTCTATGCCCGGAGGCAGAACGTCCTTCTCGTCACCTTCGTTGTTCTCATCCTCTTCGCCATCTTCCGGGTCGCGTGCTTCTCCCTCGGACCCCTCTCCCGGCGGCGGTGGCGGCGGACAGGTAGTCATCAGGTGGGCAAATTGGACCGGATCCGGCATTAGCTCATCGTAGTCGACCATCATGCCAGCATCGGGATGAAAGGGAGGAGCATTACCGAAGGCATCTTCCATCATGGCCATTTGGATCTGGGCTGCTGTCGGTGCGGGCTGCCTAACAGCTAGCTGATCCGTGGGTAAGCCACCCAAGGGTGGTGGTGGTGGAGGCGGAGGTGCTCCCAAGGCGCCGTTGGTGTACGCCGCAGCGGCAGCAGCATCGTAGCCAGAAGCTGTCACTGGCTGCTTCTTGAATACTGGCATCTTGCCGATGAAGGGGAGCTTCTTGCCTCCCGCCGCGGCATTGGAGCTCGCGTTTGCCTTCGCCGCCTTCAGCTTGTTTTCGGCATCCTTCTTGTCACGCTTTACTTCCGGCTTGCGTTCGGGCACTGTTCGTGGCCGGAACTCGGAATGCTTAATCACTGGACGCTCTACGCGTTCCTCGGAGTGACTGCGACTTCTCCGACGACGACCTTCACGGGAACGACTTCGCCGGCTGCTCCTTAACGGCGATCGTGAGAAGCGCCTGCGACCGCGGCTGCGGGAACGACTGCGCGAACGACGCCTGTCGCGGTCGCGCTCTCGCTCCCGATCCCGACCGCGATCCCTGTTGTCCCGATCTCGATCCCGGTCCCGCCGATCTCGGTCAAAGCGACCGCGACTATTGCTACGTGAGCGGCTTCGCCGCTTAGGACTGCGGGAACGACGACTGCCTCCGCGTTTTGACTTTTCTTCAGTGGCAAAGGCTGAATGCGGCGTTACCAATTTATTGTCCTCGGTGTCGCGGGGACCCTTGCCCTTCAGTCGGCCCTTGAGCTGCTCTAGCAGTTTCTTCTCGCTATCGCTTATTACCGGCTGAACAGTGTTCCACTGCTGCATCATGGCCTCGTCTCGTTTCTTTTGGTCCTCCTTTTGTTCGTCGGCCGAGGCCGAAGTCCATTTACCACGGGATGGAGCATTAATGGAATCCTTAATGATTGGAGGCGGTGGCGGTGCCAGCGACTGCAAAGGCACTTCTGGCTTTGATGATGTTGCCACTGGGCCTTCTTGTTTTCGCATGCTCACACGTATGGAGGGGGCATTGGGAACTTGTTTATCCGCTGGGCCAGTCGACGATTCCTCGATGCGACCTTTCTTTGGTTGCTGTGTCTTCTCGTCCTCCTCCGACGAGCTCTCGGAGGATGACGATGAGCTGTTTGCATCGTTGGTACTTCGCTTGTTCTTCTTTCCGTGCTTACGCTTCTTTTTTTTCTTATCACCACTGCGCAAGACAAAGGGAAGTAGAAGAATTAGTAATAATGAGGCAAATTATTTTATATATTGTTACCTCTTCTTCTTGCGTCTCTTGGACCCCTTGTCATCGTCCTTCTTGCTCTTCTTGTTCTTGGAGTCATCGTTTCCCTTCTGTTGCCTCATGGCTCGCTCACGATTCGCATGTCGTTCCGCCTCGTAGTTGGGGTTCTGATTAATGAACAGCTACAAAAAAATATATAAATAATATGTAATACTTTTTTTTTAGTATTTACAAAATAAGAATATAATCGTTTAAGTTAGGTAAATCCACAAAGGACAACCACTCATGGACCAGACAGATTCCGCAAGAAAAGTAAGGCAAACTTGAAGGACCTCCTCACCGGCATGTGTACATTTTGATTTGTAATCCACGTAGTGTAAATATTCAGCTGTGGGAACGCCATTATCAATTTTTTAAACTTAACCAATTTGTACCTTTTCTTCAATAAACACAAGTTAGAGTCTCAATGTTTCATTACATTATTCTTAAGACCTCTATTTAAAAGGAACCAAATTGCGAAACCCACCTCGTGTTTAAGTTTTTCTCTTGAATTAGTACCCATTGTTGAAAGAGAGACAACCCCAATTCGAAGTAAATGTTTTCCCTTTGAACGTGAGTTGATTAAGGATTACGTAAAACGCAAAGCCTATTCTTCAATATCAATAATGAAAAAATGTAAGTAATCGGAACTGGTAAGCAACCATATTGTCGTACGACTACTACATTTTATACGGACTATACCTATCGATAGTTTTTTAAATCCCATTAAATATAAAAGCTAACTTACCTCGTATTTATTTGAGTGCAGCCTGGACTTGAGATGGGCCGAGGCACAGTGCAGGTCGCCAATCCACACGCTGCAGAGCTTGCAGTACCAGGCATTGGCCGGCACCAGAAAGTGCATGCCTCTCACAGGAACCCGCTTGGCCGGCGCATTTTCGTATACGGGAAAGGGATCGTGGTCAATGCCCACGTGCCAGGGTGTTTCGATGGTCTCACGGTTCATATGCTCCTCGCCATGCAGGTGCTTCAGATAGTCGCGCGCAGATTTCGGGAACACGCTGCAGCTCTCGCACCAATGGTGTTCGGGATCGAAGAACACAAAATTGTAGTTTTGTGTCGGAGCTGCTGACTTCGTTTCGGGGTGTCGCTGCTTTGACTTCATCGACTTTATGGCGCGATGCTTGAGCCGATTTGTGGGTGTGCCGTCTTTGTCACCGTTCTCATCCTCGTCGCCCTCGGAGGACGATTCAGATGAGCTGCCAGAGTGTGAGCTTGATTCTGAGCTGTCCGCGGAACTGTCAGTGGTGGTGTGCGATCGGCTACTCTGTGGATCTTGTGCAGCCTTCAGATGGGGCTTGGGCTTAGGCGGTTCATCGTCGTGATCCTCGTAACCAATGATGCCGTTTAGCATGTCTATAACATTCTCGATGGTGTCCAGCTTCTTCTTAATTTGAACCTGCAGGTAACAAAATAAATAATTACAATTTGGAGAAGGCTTACAGGAAAGGAGGAGTCTCTCACTTGTAGGCGATCGTTTTCTTCGATAAAATTCTTGGTTGTTGGCGACGGCGGCGCTTCACCTGAGGCCAAGTCCTCGCGCTGATCCTTCAGCACCTTCATTTCCTTCTTCAGTATCGTCACTTTCTTCACATAGTTTGAGCGCTGCTTCTTCAGTTCGTCCTTCTGCTTCTCCGCTTCCTGGGCCACGGCTGCCGTCCGATGGTAGTTATATAGACGGGGGATAGAAAGAAGGATTCTGATCAGTAGGCATTCTCGTTAAGGAAATAAAAGTTCAAATTTCATTTACAAATGCGCTCTCGAGTGCATTTCACCGGCTAGTAGTAGTCACACACATGGATGCAGTCGCCGGATGGGTTCGGATCTGACTGCCTCGCTTGTTTGCTTGCTCGGCCTGTCCTCGTTGGGGCTGAAGAGTGCTTGTTGGGGGTGTCGACGGCGGGCGTCCACGTTCGACTACGGCTATACAAGAACGGCTAAAATGCGCTTTCTAATCGAACCGGAATGACATTTTTTTAAACTCGCGCTCGGGACAGGCGGCATGAGTTCTTGGCTAGATATATTCTCAGATATACTTTACAATCTAGAGTTTTCAGTATTTCTTTTCTGCGCGCTTTTAAGTTACAAGGACAAGTGTGTGTAATCATGACAACAGTAATAAAACATAATGTGAGAGGTTTGCATGTGAATTTTTGTTATGACCGCTTTATATTTCATTTCCACACTTACCGTCCTGAGCCGGCAAACCTGCGCCGTCTAGCGCTGGAGTCTTCTGCTCCTCCTCGTGCTGTTTCGCCGGAGGCGCCGTATCAAGCGGCTGGTGCTGCAGTGGGGCCAAGGCCTCGGGTACTGGGACAGGGGCCTGCACTCCGGCCAGCGTCTGCGGCAACCAGACTTGTTGGCCATACTCTGCAATGCAAGAGAATTTCGTTCACTCAGGAGGTTCTTTTTCGGCAGTCCAACAACCACTCACCATTCACTCCCCATGCTCCAGTAGGTGGAGGTCCGTACCCGGTGCTAAAATCGTTTTGTCCGGGCGGCGGTCCTGGCATGCCGTATCCCTGGCCTGAAAAGGCGTTCGGCGGCATGCCGTACTGGTGCCCATAGACATCGGGCGGAGCGCCGTAGGGTCCTGGCGCGTACATTTGTGGAGGCATGACGCCATAGCCTGGAGCCATTTGCTGCGGTAACCCCCCCTGTTGCGGGGGCAAAGGTGGCGAGGCGGGCTTCTTCTTGGGCGACCAACGACCAGCGGGACTTATCCCTCGTCCACCTCTCCGAAGTTGGGATATGCTGCGAGAGCGGGAGCGTCCGTAACGTCTGCCACGACGTGGTGGGGAACGCCGGCGGTCAGGGGAGCGGCGTCTGTCGCGGTCAAAGCGACGGCGCGGTGGATACCGGCCATAGTCCGGTGAGTCGTAGCGGCCACGGCGCGGGGGTGATGGCGAGCGCGATACGGAGCGTCTCCGCCGCGTGGCCGGCGGCGATGCAGCGTTGCGGGAATCTGGTCGACCGCGAGATGTGGAGCGGCGACGCGATGTGGAGCGGCGCCGAGAGTTCGATTTGCCGCGCTTACCCGCCGCAGCACCCTTGTCCTCGCTCATTTCGTTTCCGCTTTTCTCATCGACGCCGGGTGGACCCACAGCCAGGTCGGCTGCAGCGCCCACACGCCTTTCCGTTGGCTGCTTGGGAACCATGTCTTCGTCCATCTCAAAGCAGTGGATGTGTCCCACTAACTTTAACGAGCGCTTTAAGCGATGAATCAATTATCAACTTGGTTTTTTTATTTTTAGCGAAATTCCGAAATTACGTGTGGATAACGTGAAATAACAAAAACGCCTTCGGATGTCGGTAAAATCCCAAACGCCTTTTTAATAGTACTGGAAGTAATTCCAATATATCGATAAAACACAAATACCGATATTTTTATTCTCGTTTTTTTTTTTTAAATTCGTTAAATATAAATTTTACCCCCGCAGTATATTTTATGAATATAAGTAAATATATATAGCCTTGGCAGGTATAGTCTTAGATTTAAATAATTACACACAATTATCCAAATTTAATATACGAAAATAGAAAACACGAATTCAAAGCAAAAACTTGATATTGGAGTATTAGAACTTATAATATTATATGACTATTATCAAACTAACCTCTGAAGCAATACCGGGAACCCCAAAAACTAGTTATGTACATATATGGTTTCCTGAGGCTAAACGTTTTTTTTCACAATATCTTTGAAATGTCGTTTAGGAACCCTTATAATTGGGTATTATACAAAATAAATGGACAGCTCGCTCCACCAACATTAAGATAGGTAATTTTATGTAATATATATTTTTCAAAATAGAATACAATTTAAACATTAAGAACTTATTGATAAATGGAAAGCCAAATGACTCATAGACACAATTTTGTTTTAAAGGGAAAACGTTATCTATTCCTAGCTGTTTCGAGTGTTTGCATTGATGCCAATTTATAAAAGCATTTTCTAGTAGTGAGTGCATTTTAGCGTTCCGTTGCAGCGCCTATAAAAGACGTGCAAGGTCCCCAGTGGACCACCATTAAAAAATAACAAGATGAAACTTCAGCTCGCCATTTGCGCCCTCCTTGTGGTTTCCTGTGGATTTGCCCAGGCCTACAGCGGCAACGGTCGACCAGGCTGCAAAACCGAGGCGGAGCTTCAAATCGGAGTTTTCCGCAACGATTGGGACCCCACTGCGTACTGGAAGTGTGACGCACTCAACAAGGCTGGTGTCGAAGTAAGGTGCCCAAGCGACACGGGATTTATGGATAGTCTGAAGAACTGTGTGGCCTGGGAGGAATGGGAGTGGGAGACCCCTGTCGCCCCGCTTAGCGAGGCAGATGAGTGACCAAACAGGAAATATAACCAACATGTTGACAGCAAAATGTGATTATTTGTGTTGTTGACAATTGAGAATAAAAACACCGCCAAGAGGTGTTGGTGGCATCTTAGCGAAACCAATTTCAAGTCGGCAGCTAGGGGAGAGCGAAGTGGGGTGGAAGGATTTCGATTTAGTCACGCGTGCGCAAGCCCCAGATGGAGGTGCGACGCGTCCCCACAGTCGGCCGGGAAACCGAGCTGTGAATGAACTTGTTGATGCCCATTTTGGGCATTTGCTTTTCAAGGACCTCCATGGCAGCGTCCGACAGCATCCCGAATATGTCCAAATAGGTGAGCGACGGCATTCCCTTCAGCTCGCTGCAACAAAATATCTAGTTAGAACTTATTCCCCGGCTGGTGGTCGGTCCACAGTCAACTCACATAAATCTAGTAGCGGGAATAAGATAACAACGCGAAACGGACAGATACTCCAGCATCTTGAACTTCATGATTGCCGGAATGGCCTCTGGGGTGAGGCTATTACAGTCCGATAAATCAAGCTCCAGCAACTGAGGGCAACGTCTCTGTAAAGTATCCACATCTAAGGATAAAAGAAACCACGAGTTATAAGCCTCGTTAAAAAAAACTTGCGCCAGTAACACTCACGAGAGTCAAAGAGGACCCGTCGGCAGCCGGCTATGTTCAGGCGAATGACATTGGGGGATATGTTCGTGACCAGTGCCGTCACAGCATCGGCACTAAGGTCCGTCCACGATATGTTTAAGCTGCTTAGATTCGTAAGAGACTCCATCATCAAACGCACACTGTTGGCAGTGAGGCCGCTGGCCATGGTCAGATTGACCGCCTCCAGATTTTTATTCCTGGCGATCTCTGCACAGATGTCGTCATCAAGATCTGTGCTCTCCAGGCTTACCTTTTTCAACTGTCGGCACTGGGAGAATAATGTGCGCAGCGAACTTTTGCTTATGGCAGCCATACTCAGGTCAAGATATTGCAATCGAGACCTGAAGGCAGCTGCCGAAGGTGTAAATGCGGGCTCATGCACCTATATGAGGAGAAAAAACCAATAGAAAGCACTTCTAGCAGCACAAATACTAATCAGCTTACCGTTGTCTGGGCTAGACGCAGCACCTGGACACCCCGACGGGTGATTTGCTCGAGGGCCCCCGGTCGAAACGTGCGCAAGCCAAGATCCAGTCGTGTCCACAAGGTCTCGTCACGGGAGCAGCGGTTGAAGCGCCGGCTTACAGTGGCCATCCGCAGAAGCGTCTTCTTTGGAAGCCACTTGAAAATACCCAACAATATCTCATCCGACAGCCGGTCAAAATAGTTGATTCCGCTGTTGATGTGGGCACTCATGGACGGCGTGCGGAACACAAAGAAGCTTTCCGCCGCTGGCACGAGTCGGCGGGTTGGCAGCAGTGGCGGTGATGCCGCTGACTTATTAGCCTGCCGTACCAGAGCCAGCCTGCTGGTGGAGGGCTGGAAATTAAGCGGTGCCGCCGACTCACTCTGGTTATTGCATGTTACGGCGGTGAGGGGGTTTCGGAAGCGTTTGTTGGGCGAGTTTGAGTTGCTGCCGCCTTCTGAGCCCAGTGCCGTGCGCTTGGCCTGCGCCAGGGCCTGTAGTTTTTCGGCCGACTGGCGCAGCAGCCGCTGCTGGGCGTCCTCGACTATGGTAGTGTTCCCGTTTACGCTGCTGTCCAGAGTAGTGTCGGCCGTTGAGTTAAGACTCAGGCGTTGCTGGTGCTGCAACTGGTGCGCCATAGGCGGTACATTGGTGCTCATTGGGGTCATCTCGTTGGAGTTGTCGTCGCTGGTGGCACTGGCGCTAACGGCCAGCGCAATGGCCGAAAGGGCGGAAGAACTGCTCTCCTCAGAGTCCAACATGCCGATGCCCATCTCCTCGAGGGCCTCAAAGGTAAGTGCTGATGGCGATGATGGGTGCTCGTAGTTGGCAGATTTCGTGGCGGAAACCAGAGCGCTCGAAGCAGCAGCGGCAGAGGCAGCGCCGTTTTTACTTGTTGAGCGTTTGCTGTGAGACGGCGGCATGGCGGAAGAAAGGGGGGATTAATTAAAAAGTGCATATCTAGTCGTCGCTTGCATCAGACCTAGGGTCAAGAACCCGGGCCAGCAATTTCAATTAGTAGTCACTTTCTTGACCTCGTTTACTTCACTTCGAGTACACATGTATGTATGTGGGACGTCACGGGCACAATTTAAATTGCTGAAGCCGGGGTATAAACAGAGAGCCCCACCTATGAAGGATCCACTTACCGGGTGACGGGACACAGGTTTTCCATATTTTCAGAGCCTCTGTGTTTGCGTCCACTCATATTTATATAAATTTCACTCCAGTTTTCTCCGCCGTACAAAATCTTCGCGCTATTTTTTTGCCAGGCAGTGTGACCGCAAAGTTTTCGATCAATTATACCGTTCGGCTCTTACCCCACTGAAAAAATACTATAAATAGTATGGCAACGCTATTAAACTTTCTACAGTTCAACTTTTTACACACGGATGAGAAAAGAGTTTTTAAAATCGTTTTCGTTAATATGAGCGTGATACAATCATAATTCTACCGTGAATATAAGTACATAAGAAAAACTGGCACGATGTCGTTTTTTCTTAGCTATTTAGTGTGGCCAACTGCCATCAATCCAGCAAGCCGGCCACACTATACTTTCCGAGCAAAACTTTGCGGCAACCAAAGCCCAAGAATTAAATAAATAAATAAATACGTGTTTCTACAATTCTTGGGACAAATAATTGACCTTGCCAGCATGCCTACAATTGGGGTAAAACGTGACCTGCTCTTCGAGGCACTGGGAAAGACCTATAGTGAGTTTGAAGAGTCCACGTGTAATCACGTTGCCGCCGAGCGAATGAGACTAATGTTTACCCCTTTGCATCAGCCGATGACGAGTTTCAGGAGCTGTGCTTCGCCTTTGGCCTGGAGCTGGATGAAGTGGTAGGATTCGTCATTGTATAGCCTATGACCAAGCATTGATGCCTTTTGATTTGTAATTGCAGACCACGGAGAAGCAGATGCTGACCAAGGAGCAGGGAGATGTAGCGGCGGCGGCGGATGCTAGCGAAGAGATCATCTACCGAATAGACATCCCGGCCAACCGGTACGATCTACTGTGTCTGGAGGGCCTCGTCACGGGTCTGTTGGTGTTTCAGGGCAAGTGAGTGTTTGACAACATCACGACTTGTGGACGTACCATAAAGGCTTTAAAAATTTCAGGCTCAAGCCACCCAAGTTTGAATTCGTGGAGCCAGCTAAGCGTCAGGTGCTGAAGATTGATCCTTCGACGGCAAAAATACGGCCTCACGCGGTGGCTGCCGTCCTCCGGAATGTCACCTTCACGAAGGCCTCGTACAACAGCTTCATCGATCTGCAGGACAAGCTTCACCAAAACATTGCCCGCAAACGCACGCTTGTGGCAATCGGCACGCACGACCTGGATACCATCCAGGGTCCCTTCAGCTACGAGGCTTCGGCGCCAGAGCAGATTAAGTTCGTGCCGCTCAACCAAAAGCAGGAGATGAACGGAAGTCAGCTAATGGACTTCTATGCCACGCACGCCCAGCTGAAGCAATACTTGCCGATCATTCGGGACTCGCCGGTGTATCCAGTAATCTACGATGCCAACCGGGAAGTGCTCTCTCTGCCGCCAATTATAAACGGCGACCGCTCTAAGATCTCGCTGCAGACCAAGAATGTGTTCATCGAGTGCACGGCCACGGATCTGACCAAGGCCAAGGTGGTGCTGGACACCATCGTGTGCCTGTTCTCTGAGCACTGCTCCCAGAAGTTTACCGTGGAGCCGTGCGATGTGGTGAAGCCAGATGGCAGCGTGGTTTCCTATCCCGAGCTGGCGGTGCGTGAGGAGCGGATCTCTGTGAAACGTGCCAATGCCTATATCGGTATCGAGGAGCCAGCTGCCAAGCTGGCCGACATGTTGACCCGCATGTACTTGGAGGCCAGGCTTGATGGCGACGACTCTCTGGTGGTTAAAATTCCACCCACGCGGCACGATGTCATCCATGCCTGCGACATCTACGAGGACGTAGCCATTGCCTACGGCTACAATAACATAAAGAAGTCCTTGCCGGCCTTTATGCAGATAGCCAAGCAGTTTCCACTTAACAAGCTTACGGAACAGCTGCGTGAACAGGTGGCTCAGGCCGGATTTACAGAGGCACTGACTTTCACACTCTGCTCTCGCGATGATATTGCTCGCAAGTTAAACAAGACCATCGAGGCGATTCCGGCCGTGCACATTGGCAATCCCAAGACGCTGGAGTTCCAGGTGGTGCGCACGACCCTGTTGCCTGGCCTTCTCAAGACCATAGTGGCCAATCGCAAGATGCCGCTGCCGCTAAAGCTCTTCGAGATCAGCGATGTTGTGATATCGGATGAGAACACGGAAGTGGGGGCCCGCAATGAGCGACGAGTGTGTGCTGTGAATTGCAACAAAACGGCTGGATTCGAGGTGGTCCATGGACTTCTAGATCGCGTAATGCAGCTGCTATCGGTACCCTGGAAAACTGGCAGCGTGACCAAAGGCTATTACCTCCAGGCAGCTGAGGGTTAGTTAAAAATTTTAGTTTACCAGGAGGCACGTTCATTTTTATTAATTTATTTTCCTTACAGATCCCAGCTATTTCCCCGGTCGCTGCGCCAATGTGATGTACGACAACGTGGCCATCGGCAAGATTGGCGTCCTGCATCCCACAGTGCTGCAGGCTTTCGAGCTCACCACGCCCTGTTCGGTGGTAGAGTTCACCATAGAGCCCTTTGTCTGAGATAAAGAATTGATCAAAGAAATGTTAAACATTTATCAAGAGTTCACAAATAAACTATCACAAATCTATGTAAAACTACAAAAGAGCATTTTTTTAAAGAAGATCTAGCAGCAGTCATTACGATTAAAGGATACAAAATTTAAAAAAAAATTAAAATGAACCACCTCGAAATCTAAACATAATATATGAATTTATGTATTGGTTTTGAGTTTCATCCTTTGCGATTGTAAAAACTGTAACTGTTGTAAAACTGTAATTTGTTATGTAATTATTTTTAGAGATATAAATAGTTAAGAATGTATTAAGCGCGTCAAGATATCCCAAAACAGATAATTGACAAAGTTATATTAAATAGAATTGAGCACTTCTGCACTAGGCTATTCCCAAAATGTGGGTTTCTACTACACGAAAATATGACTACATTTTAGTTTTAAGTATTATGAAGTCACTGCCGCAGACATAAGGACTATTGGGTTAAGTCTTTAATTATAGCATTTTCCTTTTATGTGACGAATGGTTTTAAAACAATTTGATGTGCTCTATTGCCCTCCATACAGACATATGGAATAAAATTAGTTACACTAGCTAAAGACCAACCAAAGATATATACAGAAGTGAAATATGCAAACTTAATCTACAATCGATGCAACAGGAGACCCTTCTAGTACAATAAGAAAATTTCGTTAGAACCCTCCATAAACCAAGCAAAAAACTTTTTTATTTATTATTTTATGCTGTTTAATGTTCTCTTTTATATTTTTCCTTCAATACAATAATAATAATTATAAGAGTAATAATAATCCGTAGTATACTCATATAGTATGTGTGTGTATTTAATATATGTAGTTTTTTATTTTTCTTTGCATTCTTTTTTTTTTTTTTTGCTGTTGTGTTTTCATACTTTTCATATTTGAAGTATATATTTTATATTAAATATTTAAATTAATAAATCTATGTGTGTGAATTCTCAATTTCTTTCGCTTGAAAAAAATTCTACGTTTATTCAGTATGCTTCTGCTTTTGCGTTGCTGTTGCTTCTTTTGTCTCAATCAAGAATGATGGATGCATCATCTTATATAACGGCTGTGTTGTGTCCTCAGCTCAGCTCCTCTTCTGCTATTTCCTCTTTTCGTTTGTCAACAAAAACGGTTGTGTTGTGTGTTCGAGAATAATAAAGATCCTGTCGGGGGGCCTGGGTGCGTTTTTCTTTGTTTTTGTGGTTTACATATAGCAGTTGTGGCGGCTATGTATCTTTTCGTAATTTCCTTGCATGTTATAACTCAAACGAAACATTATCATTATATTATTTGCTTGCAGCTAAAACATTGAAAAATAGAAAAAAAAAGTAGTTTCATGCTCACTTAATTTTATATTATTTCATATTTTCACTTTCATCTTTATCGTTCAAGTATATCTTTTGGGCGTGTGTAGGGATCTTGTGTTGCGCGGGGCATGCGTGGCTTGCTCATACATAAGTGTGTGTGTGTTTGTGTTACTCATAACGGTTCTCCAAGCATTATGCATATTTTGAAGCATCATCGATTTTTTTTCTCTAGAATTTTACAAAGCAATTGCCTTAGTCCTGAATAATCGACAATCGATCGATCGGAGGCAAGCAGCAGTGTTTATCAAGTGTGTCTTTACATATCTTCGTTAAGTTTTGTTTCGTTTAGTTTAGCTTTCGACGAAATAAAAATTTGTGTATGTATCTCATATGCTATTCGCTAGTATATATGTAGGTATATATATTTATGTATGTACGTCTATGAGCAGTGTCGGAAAAGCGTCAAAGAGATGGCAAGCAAGCGCCGCCTGCCGCCTCGTCATCTCCATATCTCGTTTAGTTCTCGTAAATGGAATATTAAAATGTCTAATCTGTTGTTGTTTTTGTTGGTATATCAGTTGTTGATATTTAAGCAATTTCAATTTCTACTAGCTACATTTTTGGGGGTTGGGTCAAGGGGAGGACGACTCCAGTGTAGCTGCTCTAGGGTCCTCCTCCTCCCACGTTGTTGTTTCGTCTCTTTCCGGTCTTTCTTTCGTTCGTTCTTGTTTGGTTTTTATCATTCGCATGTATTGTTTCAAGTCGAAGAGAAGTTTAAATGATTTAATGGCAATGGTCACCTCATCTGTTTTTTTTTCTAGTCTCCGGCTTCCTGGTTTCCGTGAAGTGAAAGAGGGATGGCGGGGCAAGGGTGAGAAAAGTGTGCGCCTAAGATTTACAATTTGGACATTCATTTGCTCGCCATTTTATTAATGTTATTAAATATATACGCATATAGATATAATTATGGATACTTGTGTTTGTATTAAATGATTCTCTGTGTGTAACCTTCTTAGCTGGCGCTAAACATTTCAATTTAATGTTTCATTCATAAGACTGACTTTAAGCTTAATATAAATGTATTTGTGTGTTGTGGGAGAGTGTAGGATTGTGTGTGTGTGTGGGGTGTGGAGGCTCGTCCATCACCCACACACACGTTTACAGAAAAGGATAAGCTTTAAACAATAACTTCATGCTCTTTGCTTCAAAAATTATTCAATACATTTTAAAAATAAATAATATATATTGCGAACATTTTTTAGTTGCGCTTTTTTCATTTTCCGTTCTTCTTTTCTATGTTCTGGTATTAGGGATGGGGGGCAGGCACCTGTGGATCCAACCCAAGAACCAAACGAACACGGCCATGTTGCATCTGAGCAAATGGATTCGATTCGTTGAGACTCGATGGCGTTGGTAGGTTTAATTTGGAAGAGTGGCAAGGGAAAGGTGAGGAAGAAGCCGAGAGTGAGAGTTCGAATTGGAAGCGACGAAATTCAATCTTTCGCTTTTGCATGGTTCAAACCAGTGATAGGTTAGTACTGCTGCTGTTGCTGTTGACTTTGATGCTGATGTTGCTGTTGCGTCCTGGTAACTTAAAAGACCTCTCCGGGCCATAGCTGCTCGATTCAGTTGCTCGAACGACAGGCATCGAAGAGGTCTTCACTAAGAATGTCGCTGGGCGGACATCAGTTGGACCAATTGGTGGTGTAGTTGGTCCAGGGCATCTAAAGAATTTATTATTATTACTTGTGAATTGAGGAAATAATCCTGACAGCCTTACGTGCTTGTCGTGGTGATCCCACACCTCCATCTTGTCTGGCATGTGTGCAGATATATCAGGCACGTTAGGGGCACCCACAAAATGCTGAAAGCCGTACGAGGGCATCAGGTTGACGTGCTGCTGCTGCTGTTGGCTCATATTTGGCGGCGCCTGCATGTTGTGGTAGTCCATGGGCATCTGTAGATTACGGATGTTACAGTTAGGGGCCAGCCCCAAGGAGTTGAAGACAATAGGAACTTACATTCATTTGCTCGTGCTGCTGCTGCTGCGGATATGGCCCGTTGTTATAGGGCCTATACTGCTGTTGCTGCTGCTGCTGCTTTAGCCAGTTGAGAGGCTGCTGCTGCTGCGACTGGGGTGGAGGCGGTGGCTGCTGTTGTAAACCTGGCGGCTGGGCCTTCGGCTCGTGAGCCCATGGTGGCAGGACGGTCGACAGAGCGTCGTCCATGCTCAGAGCCGAGGCGGCTACGTTAAAGTTGTTGAACTTCCAGGAGGCAGCACGTTCTGTGCCAATGGGGCGTGGCATCTTGCGAATGTCGTCATGGTTGGGCGACATGGCAGATGGCGAGCCCAGGCCCGCCATTCCGCCGCCGCCGGCTCCGTTCTCCAGGTGCAGCATATCCCGGCCGGTGTACGAGGGATATTCCAGTGTGCCTCCATACCAGCGCTGCCCTACTCCTCCCGGCTGCCTAGCACCTGCGCCCGGTGGCTGTCGCCCCTGGTTGCCGCCTCCAAACATATTGGACTGCGGCGCTCCACCCTGCGGCGGCTGCTTGTTGCCCTGGGCAAAGGCTGAGGCGCGAGGATTCAGGCGAAGCATATTGTTGCCATCCACAATGTACGGCGAGGACGAGGGATCCATGGGATAGTTAAGCTGCGGCTGCGGTTGTTGCTGCTGCTGCTGTTGGGAGGCACCCACCTTATCGTAGATCAGACGCTGCAGATTCTGCTGCTGGCGATCGATCATGGCGGCGGCTGCTGCTGCTGCGGCGGCAGCTACGTTTCCTCCGCTGGCCGGATTGGAGCCAATCGCTCCGTATACGGGTGGTCCTCCGGTATCCGTGGTGGACATCGACATGGGAACATGCCTCTGAATGGGAGCCGTGGCGGTGGGCGGCTTAATAACACCCGGCGAGTGAGCGGGTGCGGTCTCCCCCAGGCCGCTCTGGGTGCCATTAATGGAGGGCTGTTGGACAACTCCTGTTGCATTAACCTCGTTGTTTGCCACTAACGGGGACCTGGCCGGCGCCGCAGACGACCCAGCTCCGCCACTGGTGATAATATTCAGGGCCTGCTGCACAGTCTGTTGGCTGGATTGGGGTTGCTGCTGCTGCTGTTGTTGTTGCTGTTGCTGAATCACATTGCCCACCGGTGGCGAGGTCGAGTGATTCGACGAAGCCTTGGAACTGCCCACGGGTGAACTGAGGATGTTGCGATTGTATCCTGGCGCCTTAGAGGCATCCGCCTGCGGCAGAATATCACTAACAGGTCCCGCACCGCCGGCTCCGCCTCCAACGCCAGGATCACCAAGCTTGCCCCACTGCGACTGCTGGTAGTCACTGAACAGGGAATAGGCGCTCGACAACTTGGCCGCCAGCTGGGTACTGAAGCTGTCGCTGGCAGTGTTCGCTGCACTGGCCGCCATCAAGTCGTTAAGAATATTCGTGTTGATCACCAGATTCTGCTGCGCCTGTGACTGGATCTGTGCTTGCTGTTGCTGGTGTGCCTGCTGCTGCATGGGCTGTGGCTGCGACTGCTGTTGTTGCTGCGGCCCAGGTGCCATTGCTTGCTGCTGCAGTTGCTGTTGGGTCTGTTGCTGCTGCTGCTGCTGCTGTTGAGTCTGTTGTTGCTGCTGTGCTTGGGTGGGTGATCCCACTCGCTTACTGGGCGGAGCAATGGGCTTCACACTGTTGTTGGATGACGCTGAGGCTGCGGCGGCGGCTGCATTCACGGCGGCCACATCGGCCGCATTGAAGGTGCCAATTGGTCCAGCCAATATGTTATTGCCACCGCTGCCCAGTTGAGCAACATGACCAGCTGCCCCAGTTGAAGCGCCTCCTTGGCCAGGCCCAGAGACTGGTTTCCCCCTTCCAAAGGGAGCCACCACGCCACTGCTGCGTCCCCCCAAGACAATTACAGCGTTAGCTCCTCCAGCTGCCTCTGCCTTTTTGGGAGAGGAAGATGCGGCCGTGACCGCTGCTGCCTTGGCAAAGTTCTGTACTCCTCCAGGAGCCACCGTTGAGGACTTGACCTGGGCAGATGTGTTGCTCTTCTGTGCAGACGCAGCGGACTTGGACGAGCCCTCTGAGCCCTTGCTGCCCTTGGACACGCCATTCGAGGAGGTAGCTCCACCAGCAGAGCGTCCAGACTGCTGCTGCTGTTGCTGCTGGCTTAGATAGCCACCACGGCCGTTCTGTCCGCGGGAAGAACCAGACGATGCACTCGCCGACGACGCCGACCCCGAAGACTTGGAGCTGCTGCCATTCGACTTGCCAGAGCCCGAGATACGTCCACTTGAGGCCTTCGCGGGCTGTGCGTGCAGTTGCTGTAGCTGCTGCTTGTGCGCATTGTTGTAGACAGCACCTCCCGCCGTTGTCGTGGAACTTGCCGACGAACTAGAGGATGTCGAGGTGGTGGATGCCGCCGATGAGAAGTTGTTTGCAGTTACGCCGGCGGCGGTGCGATTGTCCCAGGTGCCGACGGCCATTGGGGCATTTGCTGCGCTGGCGCTGGCCGTCTGCTTTATGCTGCTGTTAATCCTGGGGAGCATCTGCAAAATATCCACATCC
Organism: Drosophila nikananu; assembly: GCA_008042635.1. Classification (NCBI taxonomy): domain Eukaryota; kingdom Metazoa; phylum Arthropoda; class Insecta; order Diptera; family Drosophilidae; genus Drosophila; species Drosophila nikananu. Next base: position 27,632 of record VNJV01002950.1, read on the forward strand.
GGATCCTTGATGAGTGCCAGTATGAGCATATGCGCCTGCTTGGTGGCATCGGTCAGGCCCTTGATCGTGATGCAGCGCTCGGACTGGTTCTTGCCCTGCTTCTCCACCTCAATATGGGCACCAGTGGTGGCTCGAATGGCGTTGATGTTGCTTCCACCACGTCCAATCACCCGGGAGATGGCGTTAACCGGCACCTGCACCTTCTTGCACGTCATCTCGGGAGCCGAGGACGACGCTGATGTCGCACCTGTGCCTGCGCCTTGGGAGCTCGTGCTGTTGCTGCCGCTGTTAATGGCTAGGTGGTGCGGATGATGGTGCTGCTGCAAGCTGGTAGCCGAACTGGCACTGGCTGTCGCAGGCACTGGAGTGCCACTGGCACCTCCCACAGCTGCAGTGGTCTGCTGGGTGCTGCTCTTGCGTACTACCTCCTTCCATCCATCAACTTCGCTGCGTTTTGCCAGATTCAGGCTGACGCTGCTGCTGATAGCTTGTGACACTGCAGGTTTGGCCACTTCTTTGCGGGTCGTGATGGTTGTGGCGGTGGTGTTGCCGCTGCCAATGTTGCTAGCCGATTCGCTGCTCTGGAGCTTGCTAGAGTTACTGGGTTGTGTCTGTTTGGCTGCCGGCTGTGGTACCTCTTTGGGCGCCTGGTTCTCCTTTTCGCGCTTGTTGCTGCTGGCCGAACTGGTCGTCTTCTCCTCCTTCTTTTTCACAGACGACGTCTCTTCCTTCTTGACCTCCAGTTGACGCTTTAGAGGAACCGACGCTGTCGCTGTCGCCACCTGTTGTATGGGAGGCGACGTCTTGACGGCACTTTCGACTGCCGCCGCTGGTTGCTTCTTTACTGAGATGCCTTTGATGGCGGTGGCGGTTGAGGCGGATGTGACAGCTGGAGGAGTGGGTGTGGAAGCTGGTTCCGCTACTGTCATCGCCTTGTTCTTCTGCGGCTGCTGCTTCTTGCTCTTCTTTCCCTGACCGGAGTTGGCAGCCGTGTCCAGAGTTTGAGCGGAACCCAGGCGAGCAGCTCCCTTGGTGTCACCACTGGAGCAGGAACCCTGATCGATGCCAGAGTCACCCTCCTCGCGTGCGGCGTGGGCCGGCGGCCCAACTTCCTCATCCTCGTCATCCTTGTCGGAATCATCGTCCTTGTCACTGGCATCGTCATCGTCGCCTTGCTGGTCATCTCCATCGGCTCCTCCGCGTCCGCTGCCCTGCTGCTGGCGTCGCTTCTCCTCTTTCTTTTCCATCTTCTTCTTCTTCTTTCGCTCACGACGCCTGGCAGCAGCCGCCTTGCGGCTCTCTTCGCGTGTCCGCTCTAGATCCAGCTCCTCCAGCAGAATCGATGCGTTCTTGTTGGCCTTGACGGCTTGTGCCTCCTTAGCGCTGCGCAGAATCTTCATGCAGTCGTAGCACTTGTCGATCAGCTCCTTGTCACTGATGGTGCCAATGAAACGGATCATCTCCTGGTCTGAGGGGAACTGAGACACATACTGAACCATCCACTTAACGATCTTGGTGTGACCCTTGCGGAAGGCGGCCATCAGGCAGGAGACGCGCCGATTGTCCTGTGAGTCAATGTCAGCATTGTGGTCGTACAAGAGTTCTACAACACTCAGGTGGCCCCCGTGGGCGGCCAGCCAGAGCGGCGAGTTACCCTTCTTATTCTTTACCTCTACACTGGCTCCCCGCGACAGCAGGAGCTCCACAAACTTCTGATGGCCCTTGTCGGCAGCAATGGTCAGCGCCGTGTCCCTGGATGTGGGCACTGGAGCTGCATTCACATCCGCCCCCTTATCCAGCAGGACGCGACCCACTTCGATGTAGCCGCCCGAGGCGGCTTCCATTAGGGGGGTGAGGCCCGTCTTTGCTCGGTGCTCGACATTGGCCCGCCGGTCCAGCAGCAGACTAACGACCTCATGCCTGCCCTGGAAGCAGGCCAAAGTCAGGGCCGTGTTGCGATTCGTCTCGATCTGAGCGTTGATGTCGGATCCCTGATCCAGAAGCAACTTCACCGCCGGCGTGTGTCCATTCATGGCCGCCAGCATGAGGGGCGAGATGCCCAGCTTGCTGCCAGTGCGGGAATTGATCTCGGCTCCATGGCTGAGCAGCAGCTTGATGATGTTCACATAGCCACCACTGGCCGCCAAACTCAATGGAGTGTAGTCGGACACGTTCCGGTGCTCCTTGTTCGCTCCAACGCTGAGCAGGAGCTCCACCACCTCGTAGCGGCCGCCTGAGCAGGCCAACGACAGTGGCGTGTCCTTGGTGCGCTCGGATTGGGCCTCCAACTCGGCACTGTGCTTGAGCAGAATGTCGACGACCTTGTCGTGTCCAGCTGTTGCCGCCAGGATTAGCGGTGTGAATCCCTTCTTGTCCCGGTGCTCGATATTCGCCCCCCGACTGATAAGCAGCTCCACGAGCTCCTCATGCCCGCCGGCACATGCCAGTGTCAGGGCTGTGTCGTGGTTTGACTCCGTTTCCGAGTCAATCTCAATGGTCTTGTCCACGCAAGCGGGAGTCGCCACCGCCAACTGGTTCTGCAGTTGCGCCTGCTGCTGGGCCGCTGCTACCTGGGGCTGTTGATGCTGATTGGTGTTCACTGTGAACGACATATAAATTGGGAAATCAGTTTAGAGGCGGTCTTACTCCCGGCGAATTATTTTCTATTTACCTTGACTGCCGGCTGGCGTTTGTCGGAATCCAGAGCATCGGCGATCCTTTCGGGACTGCTTGTCAATGGCCTTCTTGGCAATGCCGCCGGGCATCGACTTGGTGGTTGTACTCACTCCGCTGCTGGGCGTGGGTGTGGGCGTGCCCATTGGCCAAATCGACAGCTCGTTTTGCGGCTGTCCTGGCTGCTGCTGCAGTTGCTGTTGCTGCTGAGGAGGCTGCAGGGCGAATTGCGTATACTGTCCAACAGCTGCTGGTTGCGGCACCACCACGGAGGCAGGATGCGTCTGTGTGGCAACCTGATAGAAAAAGATCAAATATCCCACATGACAAGGCTGCATAAACAGCGAAAAATCTTTAATAACTTACCTGATGCTGGACACAGGTGGGCGCCTGCATGAGCGGCGGCGGATGGAGGAGCAGCTGTTCCTGCAGGTTAAAGTGCTTTTGCTTGAGTGGCAAGGGCGCTCCGGCAGTCGCTTGGCCGCTACTACGCTGAAGCAGCAACTCCTGGGCCACCTGCTCCAACTCGTTCTGGGTGGGCGCACGCTGGCCGCCGGTTCGATGATGCTGGAAAAGATGGGCCTGCTCTGCGTGCAATAGTTGCTGCTGCTGCTGCTGTTGCTCAGAGAGAGGCTCTCCCACGGCCTGTTGTTGGGACATGTTGGGCGGCAACTGGAAAAGGAGCTGCACTGGAGGAGCATTCTTGTCGCCGCTCTCCACGTTGTACACGAAGTTGGTGGCAGGCGGTTGCTGATGCTGGTGTTGGTGTGCAGCCACAGCCTTGATGATGCGCGCGTTGGAGTACTGTTGCATCTGCTGCTTCAGCTCCGGATCGTTCTCCAAGGCGAGCTGTTGCTGATGGAAATCGGCCGCATTGGTCACTGCTGGATGATGCAACTGCAGCTGCTGCTGCTGCTGATCGTCCGTGGTAGTGAAGGGCAGTAACGAAAGCGGAGCCTGTTGATGTTGCTAAAATATACAAGGACATAAATTTCCAAAATTCGGAATACACGGGATGGTAGAACTCACCTGCAGGTGCATTTCATCCGCCTCGAGGAGTCGTTGGTCAAGAGGGATGTTCTGCCGCATAGGATAGTCCAGGAGGACGAGATTCGCCTGTTGTTGCTGTGCATCCGGCGGCACTTCGCCCGGCGATCTGACAACACCCACCAACTGCTCTTGGCCGGGCCATTTGGCCGACGATTGCGCAGCCGCCGCCCAGCTTCCGGCAAACCTACCCTTGCACATCTGGTTCAGGCTAAACTCGGCCAGCTCGGGGTAGTTAAGGCTGCTTGCCAGTTCCTACAAGAATGAATAATTAGTAAGATTGTGTTTTAACGAAAATATAAAAATTAAGCGCACCTGGAATATGTCTTCCATTTCGCCATCGTTGGCAAAGTGTTCCAAGCCGGGATATAGTTCGCTGGGACCAGCGTTGCCATCATCGTCAACTGCAAGAGAAGGGATAAGTTCGTTTGTTAAGAAGAGCATTGATCGCTGCCAGTGTGCAAACCTACCACATTGCTGCTGATCCCCGCCGTCCACCTGATGCTGCAGCTGCTGCTGCTTCTGGTGGACCACGGCAGCTGCCTTGGCGTGCGCTGCTGCTGCTGTGGCGGCTGCCAGCTGTTGCTGGAGAACGCTGTTCAGGGCCGCATTGCTGCTGGCCGCCGCCTTGATATTGCTTATCTGGGGCAGAACGTGGACCAGCTCTGAGTTGGTGAGGTCGGGCGGGAAATCGCACAAGGTCTGCGAGGTAAGGATCAAGTTCTCCAATCGGGTCGCCATCTTGCGCTGCTTCGTTGGCAGTGTGCTGGTGCTCGTGCTGTTCTTCGAGTTGTTATTATTATTATTGTTGTTGTTGCTAGCACCCTGATCATTGACGGGCACATCCAAGAAGAACTCATCGTCCTCTTCGTCGTCCTCGTCCTCCTCTCCCTCATCGCCATCGGCAGCGCCTTCATCTTCATCGATGTAATCCACCTCTCCATCATTATCCACATCAGCATCATCTTCGTCATAGTTTAGCTTATCGATGTTATCTCCGCTGTTGGTATCCTGCTCATCATCCTCCTCCTCATCTTCTTCGTCGTCCTCATCATCCTCTTCCTCTTCCAGAATGATGCCATCCTCACGGAGGGCAGCGGCCAACGCAATGGGCTCGGGTGGCAGTGTATTCTCATCACCCTCTGCGCCATCAGCAGCACCTTCGATATCTTCATCGCCATCACCATCACTCTCAAGATCTGAGCTAATGTCATCTGGGTCCTTATTAGCTGCAGCTACAGCAGCGGCTGCTGCTGCCGCGGAACAAAGTGTAGCTAGATTCTTCATCTCGGCCCGTGGTTCCGTGCCATGGCGAGCATCGCCTTCAGTTGGTGACATGGTAGTCTCCTCCATTTCCGGCGGTGTCTCTGTTGGCGACTTGGGCTGATCGCCAAAGAAATTGTGCACTCCAACCATATGCCATCCGTCCTTGAAGAAGTTCAACTTTGGCTTCAGGGTGGGGTCCTTCCTGCCTCGCGACCCATTAACCGCCGTCTCCAGCATTCCGCGGAAATCCTCCATGGCCGTCTTGCGCTGCAGGGCCACATCCATGGATTGTTGCTGCTGCTGGTCAACAAAATTACCGCTGCCAGTCGGCGAGGCAAGGGGCGAAGCCGGTGAATTGGAGTAGGCCCCGACATTACCCGAAGAAGTCGACGCGGCTGCTGCCGCTACAGCTGCTGCATTATCCAATGCCACTCGTTGATGGTGCAATTGCAGATGCTGTTGTAATTGCAAGTGTGTCTGTTGCATTTGCTGTGGAAATAGGAGGGGATACATGTGGTGTGTGTCACTTGGTAGCTTGAAAACTACTCACCAAGTTATTGTAAATGGAGACCATCTGGTTCTGCTGCAGATTCGGCAACACCTGATGGGCATGTTGGGCTGCTGCTGCTGCCGCTGCCGCTGCTGCTGCTGCTGCGGCTGCCTGCTTGCGATTGCTCTTGTTTGTAGCCTTTACCTTGGGCCTGTCGCTAATGGCTGTGCTCTGTAGAACTTCCGAAGAGTGAGTGATGACGGCTCCCCCACAGTTTCGCTGCAAAGATAGGTCATAAAACTATTTCTTGTGGCTGGGAATGCAAGGGAAACTTACCGCTGAACTCTGTGCACAGGCACCGCTACTCTCCATGGCTGGCGCTTCGGCTCCTGCTGGAAAAGAATAATCGCAACCACTTATTGAACTGATGCACACATCAAGGAACTTGGACTTACCTTTCAAGGCTAGCTCGTTGGGGTCAGTGCTACTGCTGCCGCTGGTGGTATCCGGCGGAAGTTCGCCCTTCTTTAGCTCCGGCATGAAGCCGCGACGTCGCTGCAACCGTGGATCCTCTCCAGCACAGGCGAACTGCGGTGACTTTCCATCCTCACCCAAGGGCTGCGATCGCACCAGCTCAGAGTGCTGTTGCTGTTGCTGATCCAGCGGGCAGTCGATGAACTCTACCACGTCCCCAGACTTCAACACTCGATTCCTGTTCGGCAGCATGCCCTTCATCTTAGCCTGACCTTGTGGCTGCTGCTGTTGTTGCATTACCGGCTGCTGGCAAACTGTGTGGAAGAGCACCGGCGGAGCTGGCGGCGCCTTTTGCGGCGGCTGCAGTGAGTTGATGTGCTCCATATCCAGGTCGAAGTGCTTGCACGGCACTAAAGGGTGCTGCCCGGCCTGAGGTGATTGCTGCTGCTGTTGCTGTTCAAAGCCAGGCTGCAGGTGAAATAGTCGCGACTTGGCAATAAGGCCCTCCTGCTGCTGGGCGCCTAGGGTGGTTAGGTCGATGCCTCCAACTTCTCCGTACTCCTCCATTCCAGCTTCACTCCCGGTGGTGCTGGCACCTGCTCCGGCGCCGCTCATACCCGAGGATGCTGCCGTCAACTGCAGCTCGCCGGCGTCTAAGAAGTCGCCTGTGCCCAGGGCCACGATGTTCGATACATTACCGGTACTGCTGAACTGCTGCTGGTGAAACAGCTGCTGGTTAGAGGCTCGCGCCGCCTCTGATAGTTCATGCAGTCCGGGGGGAGCGTTGAGCTGCTGCAACTGATGCTGTAGCTGCTGCTGGAGGATCTTCTGCTGCTGCAGGCGCATCTGGTTGGATCCAGCTGCGGCAGCGGCGGCGGCTGCAGCTGCAGCGGCAGCGGCCGCTTGTTGGTTAGCGTTTGCAGCCGCTGCCATATCCGCCGTTTGCGAAATGTTGGGATAGCTGAACAGAAGCTCCACAACACGCGTGTGCCCGCCCTTGGAGGCCTCAATCAGCATGGTGCTGTTGTCCTTCAGCTTGTGGAACGGATCGGCGTTGTTCTTCAGCAGCAGTTCCACTACAGACTGGTGCCCACCGGCACAGGCCAGCGACAGGGCAGTGTGGTCATTGCTGGTCGTTTGCTTATTGACGTTGGCGCCCTTCTGAATGAGGAACTTGACGGTGCACAGGTGTCCGGCGCGACAGGCCTTCATCAGGGGCGTCCGTCCGCCTTCGGACTCATGCTCCAGCTCGGCAGCATAGGATAGGAGCACGCCAGCCGCATCCGTATGACCGTTTTCGCAGGCATGAGTCAAGGCTGTATCTCCCGTCTGCGTCTCAGCATGAACATTGGCCTTGTTCTTGAGCAGAAAGCGTACCAGGTCGGTGTGTCCCTCTTGTGAAGCCTCCATAAGGGGCGTGGAGGCGCCCAGTTCCAGATTGGCGCCCTCCTTGATCAGAAAGGCAGCCACCTCACTGAAGCCGCCGCAGCAGGCCAGCGTGAGGGCCGTTTCCTGCGTCTCCTCCGTGGTGGCATTGATGTTCGCCCCCTTGCTAAGCAGAAGCGCCACCATCTCCTCGTGGCCCTCGCGTGCCGCCTCCATTAGCGGAGTGTAGCCTTCATCGTTCACTTCCTCGATATTGGCGCCGCGCTCAATCAGCAAGGTGGCCAACTCGACGTGCCCACCGCATGCGGCTAGCGTTAGCGGCGACTCAAACGAATCCGTCGGCATATTCACCTGGGCACCCGAGTCCAGCAGGAGTCGCGCCACCTCAACGTGACCGTCCATTGACGCTTCCATTAGGGCGGTGTGCATTTCGTCGGTCTTGTGCTCCTGGTCGGCACCGGCTTGTAGCAGGAATCGCACCATGTCCAGATGGCCCTTGTAGCAGGCCAAGGTAAGGGCGCTCTCTTTGAACTCGTTCGAGTGAGTGTTAATTCCAGCTCCATGTTCCAGCAGCACCTTAAAGAATATAATAAGCCAGTTAGTAGGGAAATTACGTGGTAAACTTAGAAATGAGATGCACGGAATCAGATAAGATCAAACTAAATCACAGAGCGCTGGCATCTTGCCTAGACCAATCAGTAACTCGATTCGGATCGCGGGTCTGTGCCAGCGCCATTCTCAAATCTCGGATTATAATCATTTATATATATATATCGTAAACAATCGGTGCACTCGAAATAACGATTTCACTTACCTTTGCCACTTCAACGTGGCCGGCGGAGGCGGCCTCCATCAGGGGTGTGTGTCCGTTTTCGTTCTGCTCCTCGACGTTGGCGCCGTGCTTGAGTAGAACCTTGACCACATCGACCTGACCGCCGGCACAGGCGAACATGAGTGGGGTATTGCCGGTGGCGCAATGGGCATTCACATCGGCATGGTGGCTGAGCAGCAGATTCACAATGTCCAAATGACCCGCGGAGGCGGCCTCCATTAGGGGTGTCGAGTCCTTTTGCCCCTTGTCCTCCACCTGGGCGGCAGACATGGCCAACAGAACCTGTGGGTGAGACACCACGAAATGCGGGTAAGTTGGGTGAACCGTGTGAAAATGCGCGGGGGAGATATAAATATGAAATTGCCCCGACTAATCCCCAAATTGTTGTCTAGTTTTCTTAAAATTTCTCAGTGATTGTCTACGGCTGCTACCACGGTGGTATTTATCGATAAGCAGACGCCAGAAGTGAGTGCGGAGGAGGTAGCGTTGCCACACCGGCGAATTATCACACCTTTCGGTGCGATGCAGTGGCGTCCGCAGAGGCTGGCAACCATCGCGCTCAGCTGTTTTTCAGCCGTGAGAATTTCACGTGCCAAGAATTCGACGAACTTGGCTTTCGTTTACACTAAAAATAAGGACACTGTGTATTTTTATAATTGATGTGATAGATCATGTAAGTAATGATTAATTCCAGCCAGTATTAACGAATTTTTGAATCAAAAAATTACTTTTGATTGCAATTGTAGAGCAATCTAACAGACAAAATTCTATATTCGTACACATAAATTATAAATAACCTAGGAGAATATGTGGCGTATTTCTTAATGGATGAAACATACCTGAGCCAGCTCGTAGTAACCCGCCGAGCAGGCCATAGAGAGCAGAGATTCGCCATCGTCCGTGGAAGCAGCAGCATCATTTAGGTTAACGTTCCCCTTACAGAGCAGTCGCTTCACCGTATTGACATCGTTATCCGTGCAGGCGGCCACCAGGGATCGGGAGAAGCCACTACTGCTAAAAATAAAAGAACACGGATTAGTTTTGAGAAAACAGGCATTTGGTAAACACTTACTTCTTGTCCCGCGGGCTACTGGCACAACGCATCTTGGTGAGCGCCTGCTTGGTCTCATCGATGGCATGGGTGGCGTGGCGCAGGACGGGTGCCTTCTCATTGGCCGCGGCCTCCAGCAGGGCGGTGAGATTACTCGATCGCTTATTGTTGGCGTCTAACAAAAAGGGCGCATCTTCCTCCTCGTCCTCATCGTCGATCTCCTCGTCGTCCGCATCGTTGTCCTGCAGCACATCTGGGAAAAGGGTAACCAGAAAGGGGTTAATGAAGAATAAAATTTGGCATTCAGGCTAAATGAGCCAGACACGGGGAACTCACCTATCTCCTCCTCGTCTTCTTCGTCATCGCCGTCAGACTCGTCCGAGTCCTCTGACTCCTCCTCCGTTTCATCCTCATCCTCGCGCACCTCGCCCTCGTGCTGGCAGCTATCGGGATCTGACTCTGGGATATCATCCTGCAAGAGAGAAACGTACATTTTTGTGTGTTACGTCTTTTCGTGGCTAAAAGTATTTATTTCTATGTACGAATTGGGGTGTGAGTATCAACAGTTGGCTACAGATAAAAGCTAGAAGTTACGAATTAGAAAAGCTAAATCTATATAGTTGATCAGTAGAGCACATTCTTGTTGTCTAAGGCCAGCAACAAAGTGGTGTGATTATGTGAGTGTCTCTTGGGATGTAAGTGAGCAAGGAGGAAGCGGAGTAGTAGTTGGGTTAAGATCCGATCAATCATTGTGTGGTAGCAAAAGTTAGTTTGGGACTGAAGCTTTTTAATCATTTGATTATTGCCTTCGTTAAATGTGGTCTCGTTTTTCTGGCGATGCGGGGTATGAGGAGCGGGGTTATAACGCGAAACTAAAACTTACCAGGAGATCTGGCCTTAAACACAAGAATGCCAATAGGATCTACAAATAAAGAGAAACGAAAGAAACATACATAAATCATAAAAATTAACGCAAGAGCAGACAAAGTAGAGAGTGCAAAGTTGAGAAAAAGCTTGTTCCGGGACTAGGTGAGGATTTACATCGACGAAGAACTGCAGCAGAAGGTCCATGCGGCAACGAGAACTCCTGGTCAGCGCTTTGGTCAATCTCAGTAAAAGTGTACGGACTAATTCCCAGGTGATGGTTATCATTGCCTGGTTTTAGCGATTCTTGGCACGTCGTTTCAAAAAACCAAAATTTTAAAATTATATCGTATTTTGGGTAATTATAACAACAACAGTAACAAATGTGACAAGAAATGACCGACGAACAAGACCAAGTCATAAAAAAAAAAAGAAATAATACAGTAAACGAAAACGACAAATTGAAATGGCAATAACGACAGAGTTGCCAGATAAGCCAAAATCTAACCAAGACAGGCCAAAAAATAGTTATCGATAACAGCTGAAGAAGTGGACGTGGAGGAGACCGAAAGCTATCAAACAACATTACATGGGGATTTTCACTGATCGACCAGGTTTCCTGTGATGGTTTTTCTTGCCTCTGGTTGAATGCACACCCAAGTTGTTCCCCTTTCCCTGATTTTTCCTTTTAACTAGTATAAAATTTCTCAAATTGTTTTTTGTTTATATACCATATGTACATATATATAAAAGCCTGATGAGTCAGAACGTCAGTGCAGTTCGTACATCGATTTAAATACGGCACACGCACACTGTCGAAAGGAGAAGAGCCACGCCAGGTTCTGCAAGTGTGCATCTGTGCGTATGCGTGTGCTTACGCCTACGCCTTAAATTGTTAAACCAAAACCGAAGATGCAAAAAAAAATTGCCGAAATACATTTCCACCACGAGGTCAAGTGCTGCCTGCTTAACCTTTAATGAATGAACAGAACATAACCAAGCGGATAAGCAGTGAGCAGCAAAAATAAAAAGAAGAAAAAGAAACAGCAAAGAACAGAAACAGAAGAGAAAATACAACAAAAATTCATCATTAACGAGTTCAACAGCAACAGCCCGTTCGTTTGTTCTCGTTGGCATTGTGTTGTGTGAATGCAAGTATGTGTGGGTAAATTTGTGAAAAAGAAAATCAACCGTAAAATGTTTGCACGCCACTGCAAAATACTCTGCAAATTGTGTCTCCTGTCGGAAATTGCCAAAAAGTTCGTTACACTCAACTTGCGTTATTATTTCGACTCTTATTTATATTTTTGTTGTTTATGCTGGTTCTCTTTATTCGCTTCGCATACGTACGTAGTTTTACTGCCTCTGCTGCAACAACAACAAATCAGCAGCTAGAAAGAAGCAGCCAGCAATAGCGGCTGCGTCCAGAGTTGCCAGACAGCTAACGGACATCTTTGTCACGCTGCTCAAAAGAGAATTCGCGAACGCACCCGAAAAAGACTGTGTACATGCATACTTATGTACATATTGCAGGTAGTCCCAACTAAACAAATGACCAGAGAGTGGCGGGGTCGGGGTTGGGTCAATTACAATATTTATATCGATAATGGAAAACCTGTGACGAAGCAATGACCTTTGGTTTTATTAGACAACGGCTAGCATAAAAGATTTTATATTATTCGCATTTCCCATTTCGGTTTTGCGCATGAAGGCGTGTGCCAGACAAAGAAAAAAGTATTCATACACAGTCACTGCCGCCAACAAGCAAACAGCTGATAAATCATTCACAAATACACCGAAGCAGAAAAGGGCCTCACCTACACACACTTCTACAAACACGCGTAAAAGCCGAAGCAATAGAGCAACCGGAGAGCAAAGAAGAGATGAGAGTATCTCGGCGCAACCACACTGTTCAACTGTTCAGATCAGTTCGATTTCGAGGTATTCCCCTGCCGTAAAAATGCCAGCACACCTGATATAATGGGAACCTAGAACCTGAATCCCTGCTTTGGCAGGCGTGGATTTAGCTGGAATATGTGTATTGCGACAGCAGCTCTGATAACAATACGCGTTTATTTTGATGAAAGCTTATCAAGTGTTTTATTGTGTGCAGTGAGATTAAGTTACCTTTTTAAAAATTATAATTTTACCTAATTTATGCCCATTTCAATTGAACCAGATTTTTGTACTTAAAAGCATCGACATTCGGATAAGGGTTGGTGTTTTTTAATCCGAAATATTTTACTAGTATAAATATTTTCTAGACTTTCAATAATTAACCATTGAAATTTGTAAAAAGAGATACATATCTTCTTAATTGGTTACAGTTTTAAACAACAATAAAATGACAATTAATTTGTATAGTATTTTTGTAGATACCATATATCAAATAAACTTACTAGAACACAGCAAACAATACAATTATTATTTGAAGTATTTAGTCGACCTTGCTTAACTAGAATAGATAGATATATTTTTACAAAGTACTACGGAATCTATGTACATCGAAGGCGTGTAAGAAGAATAAACTAATAGAGTACTCTCAACCGAAGACCATAGCGCAGAAAAACTATGTTATCTTTTTAGAACAGGGAACAGGGGCTCTTATTTAACATCCCTGGCAATAAATAAATCCATCGACCGCGTTTGTTTTATACTTCCTTACTAACAAATTGGATGAAGATGCAACCTTCGCTGAAATCTATGCAAGTACCAAGGAGAATTCTTCAAGACTACTTATAAAAATGAGGAGCAAATGGATATGGGAGCATGGGTGCAGAACACTCACCTCTGAGACAGATTCCTCCTCAGACTCAGACAGGTCGGTGGTGACGGGCTGGGGATAGAACTCCGTATCGGTGTCCGTGTCCGGCGTGATGATGTTCTGCAGCGCCGAAGAGATGGCATTCACGATGCCCACCGATGACGACAGCGAGGAGGCGTTGGACGACATAGACGATGAGGCGGATCGATTGGAGGCGGACGCCGATGCGGCTGCTGCGGCGTCCTTAAGCTTTTGCTTGAGCACTGCCGCCGCATTGGCTACATCCACGGCGGGATTGAGGGACATACCGCGGGCTCCACCGACGGTTCCCGCTCCACCGGTAGCAGCGCCAGCGTTGCTATCGACGGCAGCAGCGGCGGCGCCCATCAGCAAAGTGGTTGCGGCAAATTTTAAATGCGCCGAATCCTTGCTGGTCAAATTGGGTGTATTGCCGGCTCCAGACGCAGCGGGCTGCTGCTGCTGCTGCATGGCTACCTGTCGCTTAAGGGCGGCCACAGCTGCCCGTGTCTTCTTCGAGGAGGAGGAGACAGAGGCGACAGCGGCTGCGGCAGCAATGGCGGTGCTGGAGCTTGTCGCCGGTGCAGGAGCAGGTGCTGTAACGGGTGAGGGCGCGGGCGTTCCTGAGCTGGGCGCCGAGGCGACGGCAGCGCGGAACTTGGACGCGCTGCCGGCGGCAGTGGTGGACACCGATGCAGGATTGGCAATGACCGTGGTACCGCTGATGGTCCCACTACCGCTTCCGCCGCTCGGGCTGCCGCTGCTGCTTGTGGGCGTGCCGCTGCAGGCGCCGCTGGTCGTGGCGTTCGTTGTGGTAGTGGTGGTTGAGGTGGCCGTTGGCGGCGTGGGCGTGGCCGTCGGCTGGCTGCTGGTACCGGACATCTTGGCAGTGGCTGGGTGGTGGCTGTTAACTTTCAATCTGCCGCTGGGATTAGGTGCCGAGCCCGAGTTCGAGCTGGAGCTAGTGCTGCTGCTGCTGGTTGTGGTGGCTGCTGCTGCTCCCTGCGTCAGTGGCTCATTCTTGGCCGCTGGCACGAACTTCCGCTGGCCACTAGTGGCCTTGAGGATAGCGGCGGCTAACGGGTGCCTGGCGGCTGCGGCAATTCGAGGTAAGTTGTGATTGAACTGTCTGTTATTGGGTTTTTGATTGTTGTTATTCTTGGTGTTGATGGTAATGTTCTTGCCAGAGCTTGTTGTTGCTGCTGATTTTGTTGGATTGTTGTTTGTTGTGGATTTAGTTGTTGCTTTGTTTAAACAAGCCGTGGAGCCCTGATTATTCACGTCATCGCATTTATGGGTTTTCGCATCATTATTCATTTTACTCTCTCTCGCCGGAGATTGTGTTTCTCGTATCTTTTACTCTCAATGTGCGCGTCCTTTTAACGATTACGTTTTGGAAAGCGTATGAAAAATATTACATTTATGAGTAAAAGATATATGTACGTAAATAAGATAATCACTTCAATAAAACCTTAATAGTTTGCTTAAAGTGATTTTCTTAATTATCAAACCAAAAAAAAAACGCCAACAAATAACCGAAATGTAACGGTACTTGGTCCCTGCTATGTTTGTATCGATTTTTTGATATTGTTAGGATTTGGATTATATATATGGAGATATATATATATACGCGTATATAGGCGATGGTCGGAGACGCACAAACACACGCAAGCAAAGGCACCTCGCACTCTCACATACACACACATGCACAAGCTGCCTCAGCGGTGTGGCAACGCCGAGCATTCTTTCACTTTACCATTGCACACTCGTTCGTTCGCATTTAATTTTCCCATTCCCATTCCCTTGCCCAGCATGCCCACTACCGACTGATTCACATTTTTACACAGAAATTTATTGAGGTGCGATACAAAACAACTGAAGAGACACACGCTTAATGAAAGCGGGGAGAAAATCACTTTTATTTTCAGGTTTATTTAGCCACTCGTCTTTTATTTGCGGAGACAAGGCAATCGATGCGCAATTAGGACTTCGGAGACGGGGCAAGGCAACGTGCTTCACTATTTATATAATCGCAGGCGGCGGCACCGCCAAATGGCCGATCGATGGCTGCACTTGGCTCGATTAATAACTTTCGCACATATGCAATTGTCGTACTTTATTTATAAAACCATTCGAGCAGTTTCGACTTCGCCCGAACGAACGAAGAAAAAATCACTTTTCGACTTTGGCGTATGCCGTCGCTTGGTCGATAGCCTCGTCTCGCTTGCGCACACGCGATGCCCCGACGCGGCCAGTCGGGCCGCTCTTGCCATCTCCTTCGCACGCGCAAACGAAGGTGGAAAATAGCAGAGCGACTAAGGGAAAATTTTTTGCCACTATTTCAGAGCGGATTTCCACTGATTAACTGCCGTTAACGGCCTTAAAACTAGCACATTGAGTGCCACACATGCTCGCCAACAGTTTGGCAATATTTGCGCGTATTACCGTTATAAATTTATAGCAAATTAATCAATTTTTCAGCAGTGTTAAATTCTCTGTCTATCGCAGAGTTTCTATCGCCAGAGTCGGATCCGGATCCGCCATATTATTTAGGGTTGTCAAGATGCGTCTAGTCGACAGTGTGACCAGAAAAAAGTTATCTTTATTTACATGTCACAATGTGTAAAATGTATGAATACCTCGACCTTATGGCACCATGGGGTCGAGTTCCCAGTCGGTTGATTATTTAGGGTTGTCAATATATTGATATTTTTCTAAAGATGATAGATTTATATCACGAAAATTCTGGCAGGGCTGGTTAAGTTTCGAAGCGTTGCCAGACTTTTCATTCGCGTTTAGATTCAAAAATACTATAACGGTGCAGGCGTTAGGAGATTATTGTAGGGCGCGCGTTATATAAGAATAAACAATTTTAAAAAAAGTCGATGTCGCCAATGTTTGCCCCTCGCTATGCCCTTCACTTATTGGAAAATATAGATCTCGCCATTAACAATAATTCGTTAAAAAAGCATATACAGTCCTTATTAATTTGATAGAGGCAAATACAATATTTTGGAAATTGGGCCATTATGTACATTAATTTGCATTAAGGAGGCCTGGGACGAAAAAGTAAAATTTTAAATAAGGACTATCGAAGGCAAAATGGGCAACCTTTGCATCTTGTCATCCATGGGTATGGCCACTGGTGCCACCATGTTCTTGCCTGAACGGGACACGGTTTATTATAACTATTGGCTGGCGTTCTAGAGGCTGCACCCTAGGAGAACCCATCGGGTTAGCCCCAAATAAACCAATAACAGAACCAACCACATACAACAAATGTAATCCAATATGTAAACTTGAAACCTTCCAGTCGACCGGTAGCAATAGTAGCAATGCTCTGTCCCTGAACGGACAGTTTTTTGTCTGCCATCAAATATAAATTGCTTTATGAAAATAATTTTTTTAAAGGCTTTATTATATTAATTTCATTGTTTTTTAAATATTTTTAAATCCTTAATTTGCCTTTAAATTTGCCTTAATTTGAATTATTTGTAAATTATTTATTTTTAACTACTACTAAAGAAGCTGAGGGATTTATTAAGTTTATCCCTGAATCGTTTTTGCAACAAAACAACTGAAAAGATTTTATATATATATATATATTTTATTTTTATTAACCCAATTATCTCTGCGATTTCATTCTCGACAGGATTAAAAAACAGAAATGGGTAAGTCTCTGGCAGCGGTCTTTACGTCAATTTACGTATATGGCCTACACCTTTTTATATTGTGTCTTTAACACTAAGTAAAGTAAAGCTACTTACAGATAATTTTTTATACATAAATATATCTTACTCTTGCAGAATGTTTGTTTAATAAATTAAATACCATGCCCTTCGCCAGATCTGTTTACATTTACGATATTGAATTTGTTGCATTTACTTTTTGACATATAAAATGTATTACCCATTTGAACTAGAATTTCAATTTCTCCAAATTAAAATTTTTAGGGTTCCTTTTAAAAATTAATTAAACTAACTTTTAGATACAAGTTTTTCCCTCTTTTGTAAATTTGCCAATCGAAAATAATAAATCTCCCAACTGTAGTTCTAAGGCTTTTATTAAAAAAAGAACCATCATGAACCATCAATACATTTGATATTTTTAAGTGATATTTTATGTATTAATATTTTTAGTTTTGATAAAAAATATGTATGATACCTTATTTTTTACTACTTTACTTTCTCAATTTTTTTTACAAGTCTACAATCAGTACCGCTTTCTACACTACAAAGAGCACCGCTTTTGAAAATGTTTTGGACTCGCTTATGGTTGGACATAATACAAAATAATATACAAATGCAAAAATGAAGAAAATTGATTGTGCCACAAAATTATCTACATCGATAGTATCGATAATAACATCGATTTCTCAGCTCTGCTCGTACGTAGGATTTTTTTCCACTAACAAATTAACTACGTGGTCAAATTTTGCCGACCAGGAACGAGAGATTCTAGCGATGCATACGGTTCTGACCCGAGGAAACGCCACGGTGGCGTACACGCTCAGTGTCCTGGCCTGCCTCACCTTCAGCTGCTTCCTGTCCACCGTCTTTCTGGATTACCGCACGGACGCCAACATCAACACCGTGCGGGTGCTGGTGAAGAATGTCCCAGATTACGGAGCTTCCCGCGAGAAGCACGACCTGGGCTACATCACTTTCGACCTGCAGACGAACCTCACCGATATTTTCAACTGGAACGTTAAGCAGCTGTTCCTTTATTTGACCGCCGAGTACAAGACGCCGGCCAACCAACTCAACCAAGTGGTGCTCTGGGACAAAATCATATTGCGCGGCGAAAACCCGGTGCTGGACTTCAAGAACCTTAACACCAAGTACTACTTCTGGGACGACGGCAACGGTCTGAAAGACAACCGGAACGTATCGCTCTACCTCTCGTGGAACATCATTCCCAATGCCGGTCTGCTGCCCTCTGTTCAGGCCACCGGCAAGCACATCTTTAAATTCCCCGCCGACTACGCCACATCGTCCATTTAGAATTAGTGCTAATTCAAAACTTATATAGTTTGTACCAAATAAAATCTCTTCTCTGTAATGATTTCGGACTGAATCCGAAAAATTGGGGAGAAGCTTCTCCGAAGTCTTCAATGTTTTATTGTTCACTCCTGGCAGCATTTAGCGAGAATATATACATACATACATATATGAAAATGTTATGAAAGAAGTGGTCGTTACATAGATCTTATGAGTTTTTATTTTATTAAAAATATTAATCATATCAATTTATCGAATCAATATACTTTTCAGTTACTTAAATCAACTAAACGGTTGCATTAAGCGGACACTGGCTTAGCAGTCTGTCCTAACCAAATGAGCCTCCTAGAGGTAAAATCGCCAAAATTTCCTTGTTTTTATACCCTTGCAGGGTATTATTATTTTAGTCAGAAGTTTGCAACGCAGTGAAGGAGACATTTCCGACCCTATAAGTATATATATTCTTGATCAGCATCAACAGCCGAGTCGATCTAGCCATGTCCGTCTGTCCGTCCGTTTCTACTGAATGAATCTTTGCAGATAGTCTTCTATATGCTATCACTGCTATATATGTCGGAACGGGTCGCCGGGTCGGACGACTATATCATATAGCTGTCATAGGACCGATCGAAACATTTTGAAGAAAAAATCTAACAAAGCCAATTTTCCACATATTTTCATAAAATTTGAGACATGGTCATTTTGTTATTCCAGAATTTCGGTTTTAATTTTATTCAAATCGGACCACTATATCATATAGCAGCCATAGGTATATACATATATAAGAATTCATTTAGTTCGTTCGCAACATTGTGCGCTCGCAACATTTTTTGTTTGCATCATTTATCTTATGTCAGTATCCGAGAAAGCGAAAAGTCAGAACAATTTTCTTCTTCTTCTACTTACTGCAAGGGTATTTAAACTTCGGCATGCCTTTCCTTTCTTGTTATTAATACAAGTTCTTTGACCGGCAGTAGTATATAGTTTATTAGCTTATTAGATCACAAATTCTCGAATATTACCTACATAAGAGGAGCTGGGCTAGATTTCTAATGAAAAGGGTATATAAAATTCGGTTCCTCAAAGCAAAGCTGCATTAATTCTCTAACGTAACATCAATGTTTTTTGGATTTGCCAAAACTAATGTCAGGGCTAACCACCTATAATGACCTGCAATCCAGATATAGACACGTTGGATTCGCATAAAGGTGAAAACAGTGATAAATGGTTTAAGTTAGCCATGCCTGCTGGTTTCTTCCTGCTTTTTATCAAACAAATTAGAGCCTCCAATGCAAGGGAGCTTCCAAATTAAGCAAACATCGACGATCCGACTGGTTGTGGCCATTAAGTTGGGCGTGTTTTAAATGGCCTTGAATATTGCCAAAAATCTTCGCCTTTCTATTTATATATAAAGGGGTTTGTTTCAGGCTCTTCAGTAGTAGTCTATTAAGATGGCATCTGCTAAGTTTGTGAGTGGTTCGAGCACAGATTTTAAAGCTCCTTAAGGCTAAATAAGGTTTTCCCACTTTCCAGATATTGTACATCGGCCTGTTTGCCATTATTGCCGCCAATTGCTCGGCGGGTCTCCTAGATGACTTGATTCCGAAAATCATAGCGGAGTTTTATAATCAGGCTCCAACCGAAGAGGGCTACCGCTTCAGGTAGGTGCCATCGAGTTTAATTTAGAAATTGTCTTGCTAAGTCTCCAACCAATTTTAGCTCCGAAGATCCAAATGGAAGCAAACGAGAGGAAGTTGGGGTGCTCTTGAACCCCGGCACTGATAAGCAGGAGCTCGTGGTGATGGGCTCGTACTCGGTGCACGATGAGAAGACCGATACGGACACCGTAACCATGTACACCGCCGACAAGGGGGGCTACAAGGCGCGTTACCAAATTAAAAACCGCAAATTGAGTCAGGGTCCTCTGAAGACCGCCGCTGGATAATGCATTTTCTGATCTAGTTAAAAGTCTAAATTCATATTAAAATGTCATTTCAAAGGATTCCAAGGGAGCCCTGGTGTAGGAAGAATTAAATAATTTTTGAAGAGCTTAAAATTAAAATGTATATTTCTGAAATAACCTTATATGCATGAATCATAGAGTAAAAAATATTTGAGTAGAATAATCCTAGAGTCCAAGGAGCCTACATGAATTCATAGCTGCCGTCGTCAAAGTTGCGATTACCGACCATAGGACCGCCAGCTCCCATTTGGTTTGGATTCTGGCCGCCCATCTGTGGCCGGAACTGGTTGCCGGGCGTGGTTTGGTGCTGGAGCAGCTGGCGCAGCCCCGGATTGTTGTTGCTCATCATAGGACGCACCATTCGCTGCTGCTGTTGCGCTTGCTGTTGCTGCTGCTGCTGCATGGCGGCCACATTGGGAGCCACTTGCTGCAGCTGTTGCTGAAGATTCGGATTGGGAACGCCGCCAGGGCCGACGCCCACGCCAACGCCTATAGGCATACGTTGCTGTTGCTGCTGTTGCATCATGTTCATTTGCATTTGGTTTTGCTGCATGGGCATGCCGCCTGGCCCGGGACCAGGTCCACCTCCGGGGCCTCCGCCGCCCATCTGCATGTTTAGCTGGTACTGGTTGTAGTGCTGTTGCTGGGAGTTGTCCTGCTGCATCTGCTGCTGCTGCTGTTGTTGCTGCTGCATCTCCATTGGGGACTTGCCCTGCTGCTGGAGCATTTGCTGCTGTTGCTGCTGCTGTTGTTGCATGCTGCCATGTTGTTTCTGCTGAATAACCTTCCGAAGGCGCTCCACGAACATCGCCTGATTATTGGGAATGAAGCCAAGAAAGGCGTGGCGATCGGGCGTGTACAGAAGGATGAGAACCTTGAGATCGCAGGCGGGAGAGTTGGGTATAGACGAAAAGTGGACGCAGCCGGCGTACCCAGAGGTCATCATCTTAGCCAGCGAATCAAGAGCTTCGCCGGGAGTTGGTCGAAACACCACCATTTTGGAGTCCTTTAGAAACTGGCCTCCAATGTTGCCCACCAAGTGTTTGGGCATCAGCTGCATCAGCAGCTTGGGCGGCCAGTTTTCCGCCTTGATCTCGGGTTCGCCGTCCTTTATGTTGGTGCACACAGTGCACTGGAGGGAGTGGGGTATCTTCTGCTGATCGCTTTTTGGCTTCTCCGACCACTCTAGCACTCCTGTCCAGATCTTTTCCCTCAGGGAGGCCTGCTCCTGCTGCTGATTCGCCTGCTGCTGCTGCTGTGGATTGCCTTGCTGTTGCGCATTCGCCTGCTGTCCCACTTGTTGCTGTTGTGGGTTAGGCATGTTGGCTACCGCGTTGGATACCGGCATCATGTTGTTCCCGGCATTGGGATTGCCCTGCTGCTGCTGTTGCTGGGCCATTTGCTGTTGTTGCTGCTGCAGCTGCTGATGATTGAGCATCTGCTGCTGGTTGAGCATTTGCATCCTCTGCTGCTGCTGCGCCTGTTGTTGCTGCTGCAGCGAGCTGACCGTCTGGTTGGGTGGCGGCGCAGTAATACGAGAGATCAGCGCCGAGTTGGGATTTTGTTGCTGCTGCAGCTGCATGCCACCGCTTTGACCCTGGACGCCGCCCACATTGCCTGCGCCCTGCATGAAAGGCGGCCGGGCCTGGCCCGGCTGGTTGGGATACATCCATCGGTTTTGTCCAGGGCCCACGTTCGGCTGGAAGTTGGGGTTCTGCATCTGATTGGGAACAAACTGATTCTGTTGTTGCTGTTGCTGCTGCTGCTGCTGCTGCATTAGCTGTTGCTGCTGCTGGGGATTGAGAAGTCCCGCCTGGGGATTGGGACCTGCCTGCTGTTGCATTGGGTTCATTGTCATCACCTGCTGCTGCTGCTGGGGGTTGCCTGGCTGCTGTTGCTGTTGCTGGACGGGCGTAGTGTCCATGGGAATGCCTGGACCTGCTTGCGGCTGTCCCGCCGGATTCTGTTGCTGTTGCACTGCAGCCTGGGCAGCATTGGGGGCTGCCATTTGTGCCGCCATGCTGTTGGGACTGGGAGCCCGCTCCTTGAGGCTGTAGCCTTTGAGCAGCACCAAATGACGGATATTCTTAGCGTAGTTTTTGCTGGTTATCGGCTGATCGCCGTCCGCCTTCATAAAGAGCTTAAAGAGGACCGGCATCTTTCGCGGTGCAATGATCGACAGATTGATCTTGCGCTCGTTAAAAAGCACCGCCAGCTGCTCGCAGGACTTGCCGGGATATTTCCACGACTCGGTGGTGGGCATCTGATACGGGGGACTGTTGCAGATGAGTATGCAGTGCCGCTGTACGCTAGTCTGGTCCAGCATCTGGCGCCGCTCGCCGATGTCATCGAAGCAGCCGTGGGCCGCCGCAAAGCCCTCGGCCATGTGGGCACACGATTCCATGCCACCGCCCACCAAAGGCAGCCGTTCGATCGTCTCCATCACTTTTTGGGGCTGCAGGAATGGGCCGTAAGTGGTGCAGATGGGCTCCAACAGATTGGCGGCGGTCCGGTACACAACGACTCCGTATAGCGTGGCGAAACGCTCCGCAATCAAATACTCGCGCTCGTCAATGGAGCCAGTGGTGAAGTGCTCCAGGGTGGGCAGGATGTAGTTGGTCTTCAGCTCGTTAATGTAGGCACCGTTGATGGCGCTGCCCTCGATGACGAAGACCACATCGGCCAGGGGCATCTGGTCGACCTCCATGATGCGACGGCGATCCTTGCGCTACTTGTTGCCAGGAAAAAAGTATCTTCTTCCGTCTTATGTTTTCCAGCGCTCTTCCTCTTTTTCTTCCACCTTCTTCTTCTGTTTGTTATTACTATCGCGCTGAGGCCCTATCGATGGTCCCTGTCTGATGTTATCGATACATTACGCTTGCAACCCTGCCCTGGCTCTCACTTCTTCTTCTGCGTTTGTGTTTGTCAAAACAAAATTAAATAAAATCTTGCATATTTCGGCCGCTCCGCGAAACTGTTACCGAAATTCGTGATAATTGTGTGTTAGTCTATAATCGTCGGCCCCCGGGCTCCTGTGTACATGTCCCCATTTGTAAGGTTTCCCCTAGATTGCCGCCCAATCGCCGCGGAGCGTTGCGCGTCTGAGGACCAACTATAAAAAGTGAAGATGTTTCGCCCGAGGCACTGGTGACTGCAGAAATCTCAATTAAAATCGCAGCCATGCTGCAGTACAAGAGTGCCGCCGGAGCGGCCACAACCAGTGCGCCCCAAGCTACGCCCGTGCCAACGAACATTCCTGGAAAAGCGGCGGCGGCTTCGAATGCTGTGTCCAATGTCGCCACCCAGGCCCAGACGGGTATTCCAGGAGGAGCGCCCGCCATGCAGCAGATCATCAACATCCATCAGATGCCACACCAGTTCGCTGGCGGTGGCGGTCAGGCGGGCGGAATGCCGCAGAACATGTTTCAGATCGTCCAGCCAATGCCCATGCAAACGGTGAATATCGATGGCCAGGAGGCCATCTTCATACCCAACCTGAACGCACAGCTGGCCACGGCGCAGGCGGTAAATATCAATGGCCAGCAGGCCTTCATCACACCCAACGGCCAGATCTTGCGGGCGCCCCAAATGGCCGCCGCCAATCCTGGTTCATCAAACTGCATTCAGCTGCAGCAACTGAACGGTCTGGCGCAGGAGCAGACGCAGCTGATCAGCATACCAGGCACAAATATTCAGATACCCGTCACCAATCTCATCCAGCAGCAGCAGCATCAGCAGGTGGTGCAGCAGCAGACACAAACGGCAGCAGCGACAGCCTCTGGAACTGGAGCAGCGGGAGCTGGGGGCGCTAATACCGGGACAGCTGGTCAGCTGCCTGGAAGCATTACCATTCCGGGCACAAATCTGCAAATCCCTACGTCAGTGGCAGCGGCCAATGGTTTGCTGGGTAATATATCCAATCTGTTAGGCGGCGGAGGGCAATCCATTAAGCTAGAGAATGGACAGCTGCAGCTACGTCCGCAGCTGGTGCAGTTCCCGGCACAGGCTGTGCCCCAGCAGCAGCAAACAGTGGCGGTGCAAATACCCGTCCAGACCGCCGGCGGACAAACCATCTATCAGACGGTTCACGTGCCCGTCCAGGCAGCCGCCACAGCTGCTGCCGGCGGAGGACTGCAAAGCCTGTTGCAGGCACAATCCTTGCAGATGCCCGCCGCCTCCCAGATGCAGATCATACCGCAGTTCGCCCAGATCGCCCAAATTGTGACGCCCAACGGGCAGATCCAGCAAGTGCAGTTGGCCATGCCATATCCTCAGCTGCCGCCCAACGCCAATATTATACATATCCAGAATCCCCACCAACAGCAACAACAACAAGTCCAGCAACAGCAGCAACAACAACAGCAGCAGGCGCAGCAACAACAGCAGGCCCAGCAACAGCAACAGGCTCAGCAGCAACAACAGGTCCAGGCGCAACACCAGCAACTCTTACAGGCCATAAATGAAGCGTCCGCAGGGGGACAAATTCCTGCTAATCAACCCATCACCATCACCAATGCCCAGGGGCAGCAACTGACTGTGATTCCTGCCCAGCTCCGCCAGGCGGCACAGCCGGCGCCGACACCTACGCCCGCTGCCGTGCCCACGCAGATGCAGCTGCCTAATCTGCAGGCGGTACCGATCCAGAATATCCCCGGATTAGGCCAAGTACAGATTATTCAGGCAAACCAACTCCCGCCCAATCTGCCGACGAACTTCCAGCAGGTGCTCACCCAACTGCCCATGGCCCAGACGCAGGTGCAAGGCCATTTGCAGAACGCGCAGGGTCAGAGTCAGACGCAGGTGATGCCCAAGCAGGAGCCGCAGAGTCCTACGCAAATGCTAACCAGTATAAAGCAGGAGCCACCGGACAGCTTTGGACCCGCACCTACAACCAACTCCACGACCAGTGTCAACCGCCCGTCAGCCGCTTCTACGCCGAACAATAACACCTCCTCACCGCAACAGATCAAGTTCCTTCACGCGGAGGGCAATACCCTGTCCAACTTGAGCATACCAGCCTCCATTCAGATCACTGCCCTGCCTCAGCCGGCACCTGCCCCGCCAACGCCCGTCCCTGTGGCGCTACCTACGCGGAGCAAAGCCAACCTTGTAAGCGCTCCCAGCTCACAGATTTCGATCGCTCCGGTGACAGGTGCTCAAATAGTAACTGTTGCAACACCAGCCAGAGGCGGGGCAAGTAGCTTAAGGAACACTAATAGTGGATCAACCACGATAACAACGCCTGCCGAAAATCTAAATGTAAACGTCAGTGCGGCAACTGGAGGTGGAGGTGGAGGAACAGCAGGCGGCGGATCAGTAGGAGTCCCTGGAGAGACCAAGCCGCGGCTAAAGCGAGTGGCCTGCACCTGTCCCAACTGCACCGACGGCGAGAAGCATTCGGATAAGAAGCGCCAGCACATTTGCCACATCCCTGGCTGCCAGAAGGTGTACGGCAAAACCTCCCACTTACGTGCCCACTTGCGCTGGCACACCGGCGAGCGGCCATTCGTCTGCTCCTGGGTGTTCTGCGGCAAGCGCTTCACCCGCTCCGACGAGTTGCAGCGTCACCGGCGGACGCACACAGGCGAAAAGCGGTTTCAGTGTAGGGAATGCAACAAAAAGTTCATGCGCAGCGATCACCTGTCCAAGCACATCAAAACTCACTTCAAGAGCCGCTCCGGCGTCGAGCTTATCGAGCTGAGTATCAAACAGGAGGGAAAAAGTTCCAATGCGCCCAAGAGCATAAGCACGATGACCGGCATTGTGACGATCGAAATTCCGGGCGGCGGCGGCGTAGCGGGCGCCACGGGTAGTGGAGCTTCCAGCGTGGCAGCCACGGTTGCGGGCTCAACTGTGACGCCTGGCGGTGCCACAATCGTTCAATTGCCAGCTGTAGAGGGAAGCATCGGCGGTGGCGGCGACAGTTTCGGTGAGGACGAAGATGAGGAGGATGGTGAAATGACCGAAGAGGACGACGACGAGGAGCTAGACGAAGAGCTGGACGAGGACGAAGACCTTGAGGATCTCGAGGATGAGATGGACGACGGGGAGGAGCCCGAAGCGGACAGCAGCGATGAGACCAAGATGACCATTGCTGTTAGTGAGCCCGGCGAAAACTCGTCCAACTAGCATTCGGAGTCACTGTTCATGGAACAGTTCCTCTTTGATCACTTCCCATAGCACCCACCGCTAACGCTACCGCCCCTGCCACTGCCCGGCCACGTCGTCGCTCCGTGGGACCATGTTTAGAGCTAGTTTCTAACTGTATAGATGTACATAGCGTAATTATGTAATAGCGAGCATTTTAAATGTTGTAACTTCAACTCCCGTGTACAGTTCCGGCTGCGTATCGTCGTGTCGTCCTAGATTAAGTAAATGTATATAGTATAAAATTGAGCCTCGTATTGTAAGTTAAGGTTTTATTATTATTCATTTTATCATTTTCTCTACATTAAGACATGTTTTTAACGCATTTTTTATATACATATTTCTTCACATAACAAAAGCACGATCAATAAACAAAAAACAATTTTACAAAGAGTAATATAATTAACGTACATACATTAAACAGTTACTACATAGTTCTACTACTACAGTTCAGAAAAATTGCTGGCTCTCTACTGTATCCTGGGTAGATGCGGCCACTAACTGGGTGCCAAAGCATTCGTAATCGGGGACCGTGTTCTGTGTATTCGTAATGATCCCCATCGAAAGGCTCTCCGAATTGATATTGTTTCCAAGTTGCTGCCAATCGTATGAGTTCAATTCTGTTCCTTCCACGTGAGCTGGTGGCCCGTCTGTGCCTTCTTCTACCTCTACCTCCTGTTCGTCGCCAATGCCCCACAGATTCGGCTCGCTGTCCTGGTTTGACAATGATTTCTGCGCAGTCGGTTGCTTGACCAGCTGTTGTAAATCATCCATGGTACTCTCATCCGACTGTGACAGTGGCTGGGATTCCAAAGGAGCTGAAGTAGGCTCGTCAAAAACAGGAGGAATATTCTCTTTTTGCGCCACCGTGAGCATTTCTGCTTCGTATTCCGGCTCCGAACTGCTACTGATCGAAATATCGAGAGGCAATTCATTGCGCCCGTTTAGGTCGTTTGATTTGGACGCTCCTAAGCTCTGTCGCTGCCACCGATCTAGACGCATATTGTTGTCCTTTTTAGTCTGGCAGGCTGCTAAATCCCTGTACCTCTCCCTTTCCTGATCCGAATACGGTTTGACCATCCTCCTCTTATAAGCCTTTACGAACATTCGGTTCACAAAACTCTCCGACTTGTTATCCAGCCGCTTCTTCTCGTCCAACCGCTTCTTGGCGTCCCACACGGTGTTTAATTTGTACATCTTCACACGAACTTTAGTGCGCTCGCACAGCATCCTCACTTCCTCTGGAGTGTATTCCCGCTGCATGTCCTCCGCAGTGATTTTCTGTGCGTAAGTGGACAAATCGAATCAGTCATTTTAAGGAAGCCAAAAATGCTCTTACCGATTTGTGGTACATCCTCATCACAGCCTCCCTGTCCGAGTCGTCGGTAGCTTCCAATACCGTTTCCTCCTCATCTTTAAGAAATTTGATAAGATAGCGCGAAAAACTTGTTCTGGACATTCGAATACGATATTGAAGAATAAATAAAAATAAATAATTATTGTTATGAGTTTCCTTTTCGCGGCCAAGCCATTTGTCGATAGGCCGGGATTACCGATAGTTTTTAAACGATAATGACGGACTCACGAACAAAAAGGCTGGAATGTCGTTCAAAAGAACTAATCTTTAATGCAGTTTACTTTTTCAATTTACCGTGTAGTTTGCCCTTCAGCCATTTTATATTAGTTAATTTCGAGATTTACCGCAAAACTTCTTCCGCTTGCAATTTGCTTCCTTCCGATTGTTGCCAGCCCTGAAAGCGAAATTTTGCGATTAATACCCGATAGTCAGCGTATGCAGAACAAGCGCACAAAAGAGAAATGGAATACGAAGGAAAGCGGAGAACGAGAGTTTACACATAGCTGCAGCAGTGGACCACAAATTTGCAAAACCACCGAAAATTTAGCACTTAGATCGCGATAAAAGCAAAGTTAACACCATAAAGAGCGTGGGCGTAAAAAAGTGGCTAGCAAAGCAAACAGTACGAAATCTAAGTGTTTTTATTTTAACCCCGCTGTCTGTGCGTGCTTGTGTGTGTGTATGTGTGTGATTGGTGTACGTGTGTGGGCGCTTGTTTTGTTTTGACTAAAAGCACTCTCAGACGGATGTACGCACAACGGATACCTGGAAATTTATTTCAAAATCAAGCCACAGCTGCGATTCCAAAATAAGCACCGAATTTCGGCTGTAAATTACTCAGCATCCGTGATACGCATCCACTGATAAACCGAGTGGCAACTCCGCGGCCCACCATGTATACAAAAACAAGAAACAACGATGAAAACGAGTCGCGCGATAAATAAATGGAAAGCGGAGCGGAGAGGCGCAGCAGAAGAAAGAGCGCCCCAAAACGAGTAGGGGAATAGCAGCAGAATCGTCGCTTCTGTTTCGACAAACAGACACAGAAAACAAAAAGGCACCGAAAACAAAAAGGCGTTAGAAAATCCCAAAAATTTGCAGTGTGTCGGAAAGTCGGCTTCACTCCAACAAAACGCATTGGTCAATAACAATTACGGATTACCTTTATTTTCTCGAAATTATTGAGTAATTTACGTGCAGATAGCAGAGAGCGAGAGAGAAAGACAGAGCGCGCGAAGGAGGAGAGGCGGCAAGTAAATTTAAATCCGTGTGCGGTGACTTCCTGCCAAAGGTGAACTGAGACGTTTGGAACTGACTCCCACAGGGTTGAGTTCAGCCAGGTAATACCAGGTGTTGCCCAGACGTCCGGCCGAATGCCCGATATTGTCCAATATGCGACACCCGCCTTTGCTGCTCTTCTTTAGACCGCCCACGACATTCGCCAAATCGCTCTCCTTTTCTAACTGTGTCGGACAGTGCGTGTGTGTGCGTCGTGTGTGCTTGTGTGTATGTGTGCTTGCACTTTGCGCGCGCTTGCAAAAAGCCCTTTTCTGTTGCATTTAACCCTTCAATTGAAATATTTACAGTTAATATGTTAAACATTGTTTAATTTTTGAAATATGAATCGGAAAAATGATCCCTGAGATGGTTTTCTTATTTTTTGGCATTTACATAGTTTGGCTTAAAGGAGGAAGTTAAAAATAAACAGAGCTGAAGATCCATTGAAGGATTTCTGAAAATTACTAACTAAATTTTTTTAAAACTCTTGCTTTGTTTAGTAAAAATGTTTTATTTTGAATGTTTCCTTTTGTAAACCTATACATTAAACAAACTGTACTTTATTCCATTTGAAGGGTTAATTATGATTTATGTTTTACTACCTTTGACCCAAAACCCCAAAAAACCCCCATCCACGTTTGTTTACTAATATGAATAATAATAATTGAAACCACTTTATTAATATTTTGCAGAGACGCTTATCATCAGGCGGTTATTATGAAAGGTTATGATTTGATTCCAATACTTACATATATAAGATAACGACTAAGCGAGGTTTCGTCTCCTAACATGAGCCCTAACTTCCTTAAAACAATCCAGCTTTTCAATTTCCAATTATCTATCTCCCCCGCACAAAGTGGAGTCGTACTAATAATTCCTCTTGAATGTATATCCTGACAGGCAATCACTATAAAATGTCTCGTAACAAAGACAAATACGACAGTGCCAATCGGAGGCAGCAGATCTTTCTGTCGCAGGAGGATATAGCCGCCGGCAAGAAGACGAATTGGAGCGGTCTGGAGATTACGGGTGAGTGTACCATTTAAAAAAAAGATAAAATAAGCTTGATACATTTATATTATTTTTATATATTTTCCAGGCTGCGTACGGAACATCAGTCCCTCGTTGTGGGAGTTCGAGCACCTGACAGCCCTTTATCTGAACGACAACCAGCTGCTGCGATTGCCCGCCGATGTTGGCATGCTTATCAGCCTAAGGACGTTGGATCTATCCGGCAATAAGCTGAGGAGTCTTCCCGCCGAGCTTGGCGAACTCATCCAGCTGCGGTGAGTGCTTGCTACACCGGGTACTAGGTGTTGTTGGGTTACATTTAATCGAGGTTTATAGACAACATCTGAAAGCTTTTCGTTTTTGCAATGCGTTCTCTGTGTCCGAGGTATCGTGGAATTTATAAACAAAAACATATCTTTCAAAAAAGACTGCCTGTAAAATATGGCTTTATATTCAATTACCAATTGTCTAGACGTAACCCCGTTTAAGACCACTACAGATTTAATCAAGATTTTCACACTATCCCTCCACTCCACCGCTGTCTTCTCCTCTTTAGGGAACTGCTGCTTAACAACAACTTTCTGCGCGTGCTGCCTTACGAGATTGGCAAGCTGTTCCACCTCGTCATACTGGGCCTCATGGGCAATCCGCTGCAAAAGGAGTTCATGAACATCTACAATGAGCCGAATGGCACGCAGAAACTGCTCACTTACATGCTGGACAACTTGTCATGTGAGTACCACCCCCCCGGCCAATATCTTTTGCCTAGTGTGTGTGTGCTTGTGCGTGAGCATCTCCTGACTATCAGGTATAGTTGCGTCTGTGTTTCTGTGTGTGCGCCAGTGTGGGGTAAAAAGGAAAGCACGCGAAAAAGGCTTCCGAAAAGAGAAAGTTTTCGTTGGATCTTCGGGTGGACTTGGGAGCATTAACTATGTGATGGGTATTGTTGGGTACACTGTTTTTACTCGGAATTACACAAATTTAACATATGTAGTTTTAATATTCACGCATAGTAGACCTATAAATCATTGTCAATCTGATCAATTAAATTAACGTAAAGATGTAAAGTAATTTTATTGAGGATATTGGATAAAGTTAGACAATTTGAATGTTGATGTCTAGTCTGATGTCTGGTTCCCTATGGATTGTGTTTTAATGATAAATTGTATTTAAAGTTATAAAACTCAGTTTTAACAGAATCTAATTGGTTATCCAAAATTGTCTAAATTTATTTAAAAAAACATTTACCTTCATTCTGAATAAAGCACTTGGCAAGGTCAACAAAGTTGAGAACGAATTAATAAAGTCCAGTTATACTATAAAATTAACTAACTTCAAGCAATTAAACTAAACTTAACTTCTGGTCTGTGTTTTGTAGGGATTGAGTTTTATAAGGCATTGGAGAGTGTCACGAAGCGCTCAAAATTATTACGAGATGTAAACATTTCAGTTTTTATTTAGTAGGTAATCTACAGAAATTATTAACGCATTTTTTTTTAACCGTGTGTTATTAATATTTATCATTGGAATTTAAAAAGTTTTAAAGGACTACTATTTAATTTGTACAAAGGTGCAAGTTTTAATAAAACATGAATGTAGAATTTAGGATACCTAATGTGAAAATGCCATTTGTTTAAGAACAAAATGGTTATGAGAAAAAATGGGCTGAATTTTTGTAATGTTTAAAAACAGAACAAACTAATTAACTATAAAATAATTGCACAAAAATGTAAGTTTACATTCTGTGCATAATGCGCGGCTGCTGGTCGGGCAGAGATTTGTTGACTTTCAGGGCGTTTTGGGCTTTAGTATATATTCTGCTCTTCTTTTGGTAGAGCCCTAAGACAACACGTTAAAAAGTTTTTTAGTGTTTAAGCGCTATTACATATTACAATTAATGGTTTTCCCAGACTTATTCAGTCTGTAAACCACTCGCTGCAGAGACATAATTAAAGTTTAAACTCACGGTTGCCGATTAATGCAAAAAAAAACATAATGCGCAGAGCCAACAATTAAAAATATTTAATTGAATGCAACAATTACAATTACAACAATTGGCAGCGGCGGTTCGAAAGAACGGCACGACCTCGACATGCAAAGTCGCTCTCCCCATGGAGAGGGAACGTTCGAGAGACAGAGAGTGAGAGGGAGCCGGCTTAGCTTTCGTGAGAGAGCATAACGGCTTTTACTGTTAGCCGGACCAAGCTGTCGATCGCAGCAGCAGCTGACTTCAGTCTGCCGCTCGCTTGGCTACAAGGCGGACGCACTAGCTCCTCTGCTCTCCAGCCGCTTTCCAAGAGTCGAAACCCGTTCGCGACCGTCGCTCTCGTTTCGGATTCGGACTCAGACTCTGACTCGTATTCCGTTCGCGCATGCGCCACCACCTCTGAGTGCTCGGAGTGCCGCAGAGTGTGTTGTTTCGTAACTCGTGTCCCAGTTTCGCTTCGGCGTTCGCTTTTCATTTCGTTGCGCTGGAGTCGCCGCCGCTCGCTTGTTGGCCAACCGAAATGCACCATTGAGTAAAGTAGGCAAAGCCCAGAGCCCCGCAAAGCCCACAAAGCGAACCAAATTAAGCGGCCAAGTGATGTGCAATCGACTCGATCCGCCGACAGGATTCAGTTTGGGATTAAGACAACAGCAGCCACCGGCCGGAGCATGAGATCGCATGTGGCCGTTTACAGGGCACCAGACACTGCACCGCCGCCACCACCAGCATCCAATTACGCTCCCCTGCGATACCATCACCACCATCAGCCGCCACCACCTCCACCGCAGCAGCAGCAGCATCATCATCCGCTGAGCCACTGGCCTGGAGTCCAGCCAGCAGCACCAACGCCGGCTCCTTCGCAACCTCCTGCCTACAGACTTCACCATGGTCACCCGCCGCCCAGCTGGTCTTCAGCTCCGGCGCCAGCGGCGACAGCCCAATCAGGTGGCTACGGAGTCATGGTCAACCAGCAGCGGATCAACGAGTGCGCCGGCATACCGCTCATCTCAAATGCCTCCACTCACTTGTCGCCTGCCCAGCGCCAGCGTCTGTTGAGAAAATCCGTTTCCAAATCGCCGCAAGCGTGGCCACCTGGCGGAGCCTCCATGTCGCAGCTAGCAGTGCATGCCCAGGGAATGCCCCTGCTGCAGCAGAATGGAAAGCAACATCAGCACATCCAGCAGCAGCAGCATCAGCACCATCATCATCCGCACCACCCGCACCCGCATCCCGGGCCGCCCAACTGGAGTGCCTACCAGGCGATGACCTCCCCCAGCTTCAAGCTTGCGGACAAATCCCGGGCTCTGCGCTACCAAAACTCTGCACCGCCTGTGCTGAGTAGCAGCAGCAACAGCAGCAGCCAGGAGAAATCACAGAATAGTGGTGCCAGCTGCCAGGATCAGGGCAATTCACCGTCGGAGACCTGTCTGCCGCGGATTATCAAGCCGCGAAAGCGACGCAAGAAGGATCGCAAGCCGGGCAACGGATTGCTGCTCAAGATGGAGTCAGATATGCAGCCCAAGATTACCAATCAGAGCGAAGGCTATTTGGTGGGCGGAGGAGGGGGAGGAGGAGCCGTAGGATCCTATCACCTGCCGCCCGGAATCCTGCAGCACGATCACACGCACGGCGTTTGCTTCTGCCGCGAATGTGACCCTCTGCGCTCTCTGTGGGATTACCCGCTACGGCGCTCACTGTCCGATGCCTCGTCCAGCGAACAGGGAGGTGGCAGCAGCAAGGAGTCCTCCACTTCCGCATCCTCCACCTCGTCCACGCACAGCTCGGACAGCTCTTGCGACAGTTCCATATGCAGTCAGAGCCTGCCCAGCTCGTCGTCGTCGGCCTTACAGGAGGAGACCACGGAGGAGTTTGCACCCATCACCGGGGATAGCAGTCGGGCGGATAAAGTGGGCGTGATCGGTTCCCAGCGGAGCCACCCGAATGCGGTGACCACGCCCTCGCAGTGCCTGAGCGATGATTCCGGCTACGGCGACATCCTGAGTGGGATCAACATAGCCAACGATCTGTTCGGCAATTGCTTCAGAGGCGGGAAGCTGGGCAACGCCTCCTCCTCCTCGATTTCCGCCCAGGCCGAGACCCTGCTGAACGAGAGTCTCAATGAGATATCGCGCAAGTTGATCGAGACTTGCAATGCGGCTGATCAGGCGGTGCTGGGGTCTGGCTCGGGATCGGGAGCAGCCAGCGACAGCGGCTTGGATAGCGCTGGCAGCCACAGCTGCGATTCGGGTCTCGTCTTCAACTTTGAGCATTTGAATCTGACGGATGTGACGCCCACAGCCTTGGATTTTCTTGTGGATTGCAACAACAACAACAACAATACCAGCTGCAGCCCCAGCACCAAGAGCTGCAGCTCCGGCACCAACAACTGCCTGGGCTTGGTGTGGCGCGGCGGAAGGCAAGCAAATGCAAGCGGAGGTGGCAGCCACGATGACAGCCAAGTGGCAGCTGCCAAACTGGGCCCAGACAGCCGGGCCACACCCGCCAGGCTGATACTGGGCACGGTGGGTAAGCTGAAGCCAGCGTTTTCCACAATCTCGTGACGACGACAATGGAAAATCAAATCAAAAACCGAAGAAGAATGAAAACGGACCCAGAGTCCCAGAGCGTGGGCGGACTTTGATTGGGAAATCTGAGTCTACCGAAAGCACTTGGGAGTTTCTACCAAAACCAATAACCAAACCCAAGCCCAAGTTGCATAATCCCAGCGAAGCGGGCGAAGAAAGAAGAAAACCCATTAAATTGGTACAAAGCACATGTGAGACGATCATCACATCATCAACTCCGCCGCCGCTACGATCACCGAACAGTGAACTGCGATCAACGATCATCGGAGCGAAAAACAAAAGGCCAACGAGTTGACCAAATGGGCCCAAACAGGCGAGCAAGCAGGCGGATGGATGGATGGATGCGATCCCAACCAAAACTAAATGGGAAACTTATGAAGACAGGCCGGGCCTGGGGACTGGGAACCTTGTACATACCACATACACACTCCGACTCCGATTCCGTCTACGAATCCCACTTCCACTTCCACTTCAACTTTCACTTTCACTGCGCGCAGCGGCGGCGGCGGCGTTTTGTTTTTCTGTATTTTTAAGACACATTTTTCATTTCTTTTTCTTTTTGCCAAAGACCACAACAGATGCGGAGGAGGAGATAGGGGTTACGGGGAAGGGTGCGACTCTTATGCAGATTTTGTGGCGCAAAAAGAAGAAGAAACTGTAGAAATCGTGTAGAGATTACATGCGAACCTATAACTATACCTATATCTCTGTATCTCCATCTACTCTACACATACATTTAATTGCCGTTGTTATTTGTGCATTAACGTAATCCCTCCCATAGGGCCAGGAGAGAAAGAAACCTACCTTAGGGTCTTGAGAACTGGCTTGTCCATATGTTAGCTTGTATCTTTCGAGTTTAAGCAACGTTCCTACATGTTAGTTGTGTTTATTTTTATATAGTTTTTGGGTTCTCCTTAACGTTATCTGGTATAGACGGTTTGGTTTTTTACTTAGTCCGTAATCGAAGCGCTACAACGTGAACTTTTATAGCTGATAAGTTTGGCTAGGGTCTAGGTTAACCTTAGGAACACATAGAAAGGATCTCTGGTGGTTTTATTAGAGTCTTAAATGTCTGTTACAAAATTGAAATTATTGCCTAATTGTATTTGCAATGCGCTTCAGGACTGAACAGAAGGAGCCCTACATTTTATAAAACTCAGTCTAGGCAGAAGCCTTTCTGAAACGCATTGCAGCAGAGAACTAAGCACTCATTTGTTTCCCATATAATAATCATCAGCATGTAGTTGGAGTTAGGCATTAATTTCCACTCGGAATCATGGGTTTATCTATCGCGTTATGTTTTCGAATTAGAAAACTTATTGCCCTGGTGTCTGCGCCTAAAGCAGCCGAAGGAGAGTAGCAAAATCTGGCGCACAATTAATTCCAGCTGAGATGATCGCCAAGCATAAAATCTAAATCTGAAAATCGAGAGCAGCCCTAGTTACCTGCTTAGCTGTTGTGTTGTAGAGTTGGCGAGTAAAAGTTTTCGCCTTTTTCTCTTTTCTTTTTAATTAAAAGAAACTCACGAACAACGCGCGCACAGAAATTGCTTGAAGTTTTCCGCTCTGCTCGACTCTGGCTCGACTTGGCTGGAATCGTGTGTTGGCTCAGAGTCTTGGTCTCAGCATCAGCATTTTCTGCTATTGCTGCTGTGGAAAATGTCACAGATTTTCCATTGGCAGCAGGTTCCGGCAGCCAGGCAGCCAGTCAGGCAGTTTGTGTTACCATTCCCCAGATAGAAATTACCACTCAAAGTTAATTTATTTAATTAATATATATTTTCACTAGTTCGTATTGTTGTGTGCTCCCTCGTGTAGTGTAAGCATATCGTTTTTGCACAAATAACAATAAATATAGTCTGTAAAGCTCCCCTCCCTCATCGTTTGTAACCCACACACACCATACACCTTACACACCAAACACAATATGCCCAACTTATTTATTTTGATTAAGCCCGAACGAGAACTCAATAAAAAGTGTAAACAAAAATGTCAAACAAAAAGAACTTGATTGCTGTTTTGATAGCCCCAAAAAAAGAACCATACACACACTGGATATATATTGTTGAAAAGGCCCACAACTCGCATCTTCTAATGAGGCACGTTTGAGCCGACTTTGAGCCGGAAAAGCAAACAGAACGTAGGCCCAAAAGCACTCGGTACCGAAACGAACCCCTCGGACACCGCGGATACCCCGGATTCCTTTTGGATGCACTACTCGAAAATGAACTTTCCAAACATTAGCCGGGGCTCTTGAACAGCCGCTGCACCGAGATTTCAAAAGCCAAGTGGGAACCTCTGCTGGCTGACCACCTTTCACCTGGATGANAACTATGCGTACAAACATGTTCGCCAACTTTGACCTTTAAAAAAGGTGTTAAATAAAATATATAGAAAATCTATTTTATTTACAGCAAATAGTACATTTTATTAGCTTCAATGGTATATACTTTTTTAATTTCTACCTCTTAAACTTTAGAAAATATAACAAAAATTAACAAAATGTACCAATTTTCAGTTAGAAAAAGTATGCGTACAAAAGCAAATAACGTAGAATAAACGGTAATTAAAGCCTT
>VNJV01002952.1:0-18267 GCA_008042635.1 Drosophila nikananu
CTATATCGACTTGGCTGTTGATGCTGATCAAGAATATATATACTTTATGGGGTCGGAAATGCTTCCTTCTGCCTGTTACATACATTTGCACCAAATTAATGGTACATGGTATAAAAATTCGATTACCGGAGCATGCCTGAATATATCGACATTAATATTGCGATTTATATCATATCTTAGTTTTATGTATCGAAGCGGAAAATATTTTATCGCAGTTCACGTTAAAATATAGATTTTTATAGAGAAGTACATATAGAGATATAATACCAATGCTGTTCTTATTCCATTCTTATTACTTATCCTAGCTACATTTTGATTTGTTATTTTTATCGTTGTCGTTTAGTTTGATTGCAGTAACAATCCCCAAAAATAAATTCGGAACCGTGCCCCCGGTGAAATCCGGTTTGTCCCATGGGATAAAAATAAGGATAAAGGTGGAATAATTCAAAATTTCTTATCATAGGGATATTTCATCTTTTAAAATAAATGCCTATAATGAGCTCAAAACACCAATCTCTGCCCGAATATGTTGTCGCAAAGAGTTCGAAGCTAAAAAAAGAAATTGTGTCCTGTAGGAATAATTCTTCCCAGGCGCGACCAGACCACTGCTCCCTCTAGGAATAAGTCTTCCCAGGCCCGACCAGACCACTGCGCCTTCTACGACACCCACTCCAAAAAACTAATAAAATGCCTTTCTATCTCCTATCAGAATGCAAGAGACTTCGCTTCCCAAATTGTATTCTGATATTCTCTCGTTTGCATCCTCGGTTATTATGTTTACAGAAACCTGCTTAAAGCCGAAGATTCTGAGGTCCGAAGATTTTCCAGCTGTGTTCACGATATATCGGCTGGATCGGCCTATCAGACGTGGGGGTGGTGTTCTTATAGCGGTTGACTCCAGCCTAGCGTCTGAACTAATTACTTTCGAGGAGTGCAACGATGTTGAATTCCTTTGTGTTAAACTATCAGTCAATGGTAGCTCCATTTTCATTACCTATTCCTACATTCTACCTTTGTCGGAACTTCGTATTTATTGGAACCATCTTTCCGCTATTTAGATGGTTTCCAATCGACATTCGGATAAGGATAATTTGAGGGGGTAAACCCACCGAGAAACGCAAAAAAAGGCCATTTTTATAAAAAAAAATTCCTGGCAACCTATAAAAGTAATCAAACCAATTTTTTGTTTAAATAACTTTTTTTTTATATTAAATATACTCCAAGTTATCCTTTGTCCCGTAATGTCCTGAAAATCAAAGGACTTCCGCCGTACGCACTCCTGCTTCTATTGTATTTATAATAAAAAATAAAACAAAAAACAAAAAGATTGTTAATCTGGAGATCGTAATCTTGTCTTTATCGTAGGGCATTTGTTTTCGTAAGACGGACTTCGAACGGTAACCTTATCACTGATTTTAATTAGTCCGATTTATACATGACATGGCTGAAGCCGTGGATATTTTTTACAGTGTCATGACTTCTTTTTTTACTGAATGTGTTCCGTCATACTACCCGCCAACCTCGAATAAGCCTCCTTAATTTACTAAAGAGTTGAGTCGCCTTAAAAATAAAAAATTTAGGCTGTATACAAAATTTAAGTCTACCGGTTCTGATTCTGCCCTATTAAAGGATAGGAATCAACTCGGTCAAGACTTACCATTCTGAACGCGCTGTGTTACAAGATTTATTTGACTCGTTGTAGGGCCCAGATCCCTCAGGACCCAAAACAGTTTTATAATTTTATTAACACTAAACGAAAGCCAATTACGCATCCTTCCTCGCTTTCGTTTGAAAATACAACCGTAAATAACGATCGGGCTATTGCCGATCTGTTTGCGAAGTTTTTTCAATCCACTTACTCAACTTCCACTGACTCTGACTTATTCTTACATCATGCCCAAATCGAACTTTATTTTTAGTCCTACTTTAGACGAAAGCTCTATTCTTTTAGATCTTCACCGTGTTAAGCCCGTTTATTCGCCAGGACCCGACGGTATAGCTGGCTGTGTGCTTAGGTATTGTGCCGACGCCCTGTGCAGGTCCCCTTCTGAAACTGTTTACCGTCTCCTTAGAAACCTTTTTTTCACTTTCCCCTTTTTGGAGGGAATCATTTGTTATTCCTCTCCACAAAAAAGGTAGCAAATCGGATGCCAACAACTATAGAGGAATCTCTAAGTTGTCGGCAACCCCAAAACTATTTGAAAAAATCATTACTCCTCATTTGCAGCATCTGTGTTGATCAATAATTTCTGCATGTCAGCATTGATTTACAAAGCGAAGATCAACGACTACTTGGAGTTCCATAATCCAAAAGACAGACGTAATCTATACTGATTTCAGTCTTCTTCTTATTTGGATCTCAAGCTATCTGAGTGGCAGGACGCAAAAGGTCCTATTTAAAAATACCTTATCTTATGTTCTCAGGGTTACTTCTGGCGTCCCGCAAGGGAGACATTTGGGTCCCCTGTTGTTTACATTATTTATTAACGACCTGCCCAAAGTTTTGATCAACTCCAGAGTACTTATGTACGCGGACGACGTCAAACTTTGTGTGCAATATAAGGACGCTTCGTGCCAGTCTGATTTACAAACAGATCTTAATAATTTTCAAACATGGTTCCGCATAAACTTATTAAACCTAAACGGCTCTAAATGCAAGCTAATGACATTCTCTCGTGTCGCTCCCAAGCTTGCGACTTTTACGTTGAACTGCTGCTCTTTGGAAATAATTGCTATAGTCGACTAGACTTTATTGATCATATTTCGTGCATGGTGAATAAAGCCAGAGGTGTGCTTCATTAAGGGGGTAAACGCACCGAGGAATTTCAAAATTTTCGAAAAAATGACGAAGTTTGGGCCGAAAATGCATACCTCCGTTACACGAGCGCTTACCCATTGAAAAATGTTCAAACGCGTTTTTCTCGAAACCATGTTTTTGAAATCGGTGCGCACGATATCTCGAAAACTAATAAACCGATTGACTTGAAAATTTCTGTGGTTATTCTACACATAATTATCTAGTCTTTGTCGTAGAATTTTTATACCATGTACCGTAGGTACAAAGGTATATTAATTTCGTGCAAATGTATGTAACAGGCAGAAGGAAGCATTTCCGACCCCATAAAGTATATATATTCTTGATCAGCATCAACAGCCAAGTCGATCTAGCCATGTCTGTCTGTCCGTCTGTGTAAACGCCTAGATCTCAGCAACTATAACAGCTAGAGTCACCAAATTCGGTACGTAGGTCGGAATGTTTTGCACGCAGATCAAGTTTGTTTCAGATTTAAAAATTTCCCTCCCACTCCCCCGCAAATCAATAAAAACGTTTTGCAGCCGCAAATATTACCATATATCTTTCTTTTTGTGCATAGGCATGAATATGTAGAACATGTATCAATACCGAAAATCTGGTAAAGATCGGGTGAAAAACACAAAAGTTATTTACTTATCAGTGTGCTATCTATTTGGCAGCTAGCAACAGGTGCATCCCAAAAAACAACAACAAAACTGATGAGCGCAAGAAACTAACTCCCGTGCGCAAAAAAGAGAGGAGGGGTTATCTCTGTCTCTGTCTTGCACACGCAAGTGCATGAGATGGTGGTGGTTTTGCAAAGAGCGAGTTTGTTTACATTTCTCTAATAGGCAAAAGTCGCAATAGGCAAAAGCGGCGATATATTTTGGTACATGGTATATAACAGTCGTTCACGAACGACTGTAGCTTTCTTACTTGTTTTTTAAAGATTTTTAGTTTTTTTGTATTAAGAAAATAAACTTTTTTTTTTCTTAAAAATTGCAATTTTGAGTTCAAATGGCCATTTCGTCAAAAATAAATATTTTTAAAAAATCCTACGTTAAAGACTAGAAGAGGATCTAAAGATTAATAATCTTTTTGTTTTTTCTGATTTGGATAATTACACTTGAAGCAGGAGTGCGCAGCGCGGAGGTCCTTCGATTTTCAGGACGTTACGGGACAAAGGACATCTCGGAGTCTATTTAACATTTTTCAATAAAAAAGTTATAAAATATTAGTTGAAATGTGTGTTTATCATTTAAAAAAAAAAAATTGGATTGATTACTTTTATAGGTTGCCAGGAAAAATTTTTACAAAAATTGCCTTTTTTTGGGTTTCTCGGTGCGTTTACCCCCTTA
The DNA here is from genome assembly GCA_008042635.1 of Drosophila nikananu. Classification (NCBI taxonomy): domain Eukaryota; kingdom Metazoa; phylum Arthropoda; class Insecta; order Diptera; family Drosophilidae; genus Drosophila; species Drosophila nikananu. Next base: position 4,153 of record VNJV01002952.1, read on the forward strand.
AACGGTGGTCGAAAGAATTCAATGACCCCTATGTTACAAAATCCCTATATATTTCTCTAGTTCGTCCTATCTTAGAATGTGGATCTTGCGTTTAGAGCCCTCAGTATGGGGTCCCCAATAAACGCATTGTGCCAGCTCAGAAGAACTTTTTACTTTTCGCTTTACGCCGTTTGAACTGGGATCGAAAGCAGAGGTTACCCTCTTACTCTAGTAGACTCCTCCTAACCGTAGAACCATGCTTGGCATTACCTTCATTATAACCTTGGAGAGTGGAGTGTTGTTGGGTCAGCTTAATTTTGACGTACCGAGCAGAAATACTAGATCCTATAATCCCTTAAAATTGCATGGACCCCTTAGAGCCCTTTGTGCAAATTATAACGATTTGTACATAATAACTTCAAACGTAGATAGCCTTCCTAAACGCGTGCAAGCAAGCGATCTGGCAGCACGCCAGTAGTCATTTCTTCGTATTCCTTTCCTATATTTTCATCTTTCGCGCCCACTAACATCCCGTTTTTTGCCTTTTCTTTAAACTACTCTGGATCCCGAGCGAAATATAGAGCAATTTCGCTAGGAGCTCTTCGAAAACCAATTTATCTTATGTCAGTATCTAGCTTGAAAACGAAAAAGTTTCAAAACTTGTTTGAAAGCAACATGTACGAGTATGTGAACTCGTGAAAGAAATTAGTAAAAAGTGTTACATTTTTAATTAATTATATTTAATAAGCCCGGCGAACTTTGACTCGCCCCTAACTGATGTTTTATTTAACCTCAGAGTGATAATAAGACGCAAATAATTAAAAATTTTCTGTAATTTAGGTTAATCTCACAAACTTCCAACGATTGGCCCTGCGATTTAACAATAGATTGTCATCACAAAAGCCCACCGAACTGGAAAGACACTTAAATTGAAATAGAAGATAATTTGAAATTATTGGAATTCGTGGGATTAGGACTTTCTCTCCTTTTAATCGTTGCTTAAATTACATTGTTCATTAGTTTCTTGGTGGAAAACCGTTGCATACCATTGCACAATTTCGGATAATTGATGATTCCGCAGCATGATAACGACTGAGTCAACTCACTTTGAAAATTTCGCTCTAACTCCATAATCCATTTAATTAGTGAAAACGAGTTCAAAGACACCCCTTTTTGTGCCGATACGTGAAACGACTGTTGCTGTTGTGGGCAGTGTTGTATACGCCCTTTCCTTACGAAATCTTCGGGGACTTATAAGAAATTCCCGTGGAATTCAACCAGAAATTTTATAGAACAGGTGTTCACGAAGTGGACTTCGAAATACTTGGTCAGGGAAGCCGCGTGGCTTCCTTTGGGAGATTTCCTGGGGATTTTCGAACAAAAAAACCCACGGAATCTTATGTGAATTTCGAAGTAAATTCTCCGAAGAATCGCAGGGGACGGCCAGGGGTAAACCTGGGAAAAGTCCCAGTGGAGTCACCGCGGATACCCATGAGAAAACTTTTGGAAAGTTCCCGAGAAATCGCCTAGGAAGCCCCAGGTAAAACCTATCGAAAATTACAGGAAAATATCCTAAAACTAGTACAAATCCGGAGTAATTTATTTCTTTACTTTGTATTTTTTTATAAAATTGTTTATTTTTTTATAAATTACCACATTTTTGGTAAGCATAACTTCTTTAATAATTCCGAGATGCGTGTGAAGTTTCTTATCTTCCAGATTGGGGCCCTTTAACGGACTAATAATATCTTTAAATAAAATACATAAATGTTTGTCAAATTGAGCATTGCAATAGCATTGCACATAGAAAATATTTGAAGTGTTGCAATCAATATGCGGGGATAGAGAAATAATATATATGATGTCCTATAGACTTATTTTATATTTTGTAGGGTTCCACTGAATATTTTGTATATAGATTTCAATTCAAGAGGTCAGTTGTTCACATAGCTTTTTTACAAAGTTTTTTATTCGGAAAATTTTTTCTGTGAACACTGTTTAGCATTTACCTTACATTATGATATGCGGATGCATATCCAAATATAAAAGTGAATCAATTTTAATGATTCAGGCTACAGCGAACGCGGGAAAATATAAGGTTTTAATCTTAAGTGGTGTTGTGGGTAGCATTAAGGCAATAAGTGAGAAAAAAAAAAGTATTTTTCAAGATAAATCTGAACCTCGCAATTTTCTTTAAAATTTATTCATTTTGGACCTTCTTCTATATAAAGATAAACATTTTGAAGGAAGAAATGGGCATAAAGTCCCTAGATTAAGGGGGTCCTTCCATCAGTCGCCTGTAAATATGGTGGTTTTTCAGAATTTTTTTTTTTACTTGAAAACAAAAAGATACACAAATTAAATTTTGAGTATATTTGAACTTATATTTAATAAACAAGACAAAAATGTTTTAATGACAAAATAAATACAGGATTCAGCCCGTAATTTTTACCTGAAAAAAATTAAATTATTTCCTTATTCAGAGGGCATTTCTGCCTCCAGCTTTGATAGTGTTGTCGTCGGAAATTGTTGTGGTGCACCTTACTGCGAAGGCTCTGTTGTAGAGGTAAGATTCTAGGAGTTTATGAGTGCACTTAGGCAAGTGTGTTTTAATTTTATGCATGAGACCTTTGAGCCAGACGCGGTCGAATGCTGGAGATGCATTGAGGAATATCGCGCTGCAATATTCCCTATGCTGGAAGGCTCTGCGAATCTCTGATATTATTTTGTTGACTTGCTCAATAGTTCCGTGTTTTTCTCTGAAGCCAAATTGATGGGCTGAAATAATGTTGTGAGCTTCCATATGATACTAGAAACCCGGGCAAAGGTATATTAATTTTGTGCAAATGTATGTAACAGGCAGAAGGAAGCATTTCCGACCCCATAAAGTATATTCTTGATCAGCATCAACAGCCAAGTCGATATAGCCATGTCTGTCTGTCCGTCTGTCTGTCTGTCCGTCTGTATGAACGCCTATATCTCAGCAACTATAAGAGCTAGAGCCACCAAATTCGGTATGTAGGTCGGAATGTTTTGCACGCAGATTGTTTACATTTCTCTAATAGACAAAAGTCGCGATCAGCTGACTTTTGTTTATCGTTGTCAAAGACATGACAAAGGAGAAGCGTAAAAAGGACGAGAGATGTTTAGATAACTCTTATTTTAGAAATATTTAATCAACTCAAGTCGACTCGTAGGTCTCTTTTTGACCCCTTTGCAATTGTATTGGCCTCCACGTGGTGTTCCCTGGTTACCGATTTTATTTATAATCTGGAGCTAATTCGAGCGGCGATATATTTTGGTACATGGTATATAACTGTCGTTCACGAACGACTGTAGCTTTCTTACTTGTTTTGTTTTATATTTGAGAAGCAAAAATTTTATTTAATTTCACAACAGTAATGCATTCATTTCGATTACAAAAATGAAGTGTTATTTACTTGAAGTTCTCTAAGTATTTTAAGATATTTTGTATTATTCTAGAATCTCGCTTTTAGTTTGATCAAAATCGGACAACTATATCATATAGCTGTTATAGGACCGATCGTAAGCCAATTTTCCACATATTTTTATAAAATTTGGGTTATTTTTCGCTCGCAACATTTCTTGTTCGCAACATATTTCTTTTGCAACATTTATCTTATGTCAGTACCCGAGAAAACGAAAAAGTCAGAACATTTTTCTTCATCTTACTTACTGCAAGGGTATTTAAACTTCGGCATACCGAAGTTAGCTTCCTTTCTTGTTTCTCTGACGCAATTTCATAATAACTGTACCAACTTTGAGTTCCAAGTTATGTGTTGGAAATTCTGGTTCGTGTACATCATTATTCTTTGCGGCAAGAGTTGCTCGTTGACTTCACTATTCCTAATTCTGATAATTTTCACTAAAGTAATTAATCCAGATGTCGCATCAACTGGGACTTTTCCATGTTTTTACGTTATACCATAAAGGTGATGTCTTCAGGCAAGTATTCAATTCATAAGGCGCTTGCCACAATATCATCATGCAGTCAAAGATGTTATTTTGCCGAAGATCCTTCAGTGTGAAGTTAAGTGCTTCAAGTGATGGTTTTGAACATATTAACCGCAACATTATTAGCGTGAAAAAATGCTTGCAACGGTTCAATTTTTCACATTTTTAACTGTTGTGTTCCCTGTATATTGCACAGCATATTCAGCTGATCCCCCAACGACGAAATGAAATATATTTGCAGAAATTAATGCGGTTCATCTCGTACTTGCACCATTGAACCATGCAAATTATATACATATTTGTCCTAGTATCTGTAATTGCAAACAATCACTTGTTGAAGAATACGTTGTATGTAACTTCTGATTGTGTGGAGGAATAAGAAGGAGGAGGAAGAATAAAAGTAGGAAGAAGAAGAATAAGGAGGAAGAAGAAGGAGGAGGAAGACGATGAAGAAAGAAGGAGGAGGAAGACGATGAAGAAAGAAGGAGGAGGAAGAAGAAAAGGAGAAGGCAGAAGGAGGAAAAAAATTTAGGAGGAAGAAGAAAAGGAGAAGGAATAAGAATGCGGAGGAGGAACTGAAGAACTTAACCTCAAATGCACTATCCACATAATTTACACAGTTCAACTTACCACCTTAAAGGCAAATGCCTGCTGTTGAAATTTAATAATGAACCCAATAATGTTGTCTCATGAATTAAATGAAATTAACTGAGCAGAGAAGATTGACATGCTATGTTTCAGAAATGGCTCTGTATGTGAAAAACGGGTTTTCCTCTTTTCTGTTGGCTTTTTCCAGAAATTTCTCTGCTAACATCATGCAAACCCGTGGAAATTGGTTCGTGCGTTCTGCAGTTATACGATCAGGGAGGAAAACCCGAATTATTTTTATATAGTAGATTATGCGCGTTAGAAGACATTTTTCAAATAATTTGGACAGGCATCATAATTTACTTATTGATCTGTAAGATGACGGAATCGTGTGATCTTCTCCGGGCTTCGGTATAATTAAAATGATTGATGTACTTGGGTAGTAGCCGAGACTTATTTTTCCATTGAAGAGTTTACAGATGACCTCAATGGCACAGTACGGGAGTTCCATTATCATTTTTGTAGTTATTAGGTCACCGCCTGGAGCCTTTCTTGGTTTTAGCTCCCTGGTGACTTTTGTGATGTCGTTCCCCGAAGTATTTTTTATCGGGGTGACGGTTTCAGTCGGAGAGCTTAGATTTGGGTCAGCCCTCCACAGGGGCATGGCGATCTGCTGGTTTACCACGCCCGTCGCAGACGCCTCTTTTCCAGAACCAGCTGTTCAATTTGCAGGCTGGTTTTGAAGTTCTTAATTTCCACATCCTTCCGATTTGGTGTTGAGATCCTGGCTGCTGTGACGAGTACAGCTTCCAGAGTGGCGGTAGAGCAGTCGATGTCCGCTTTGATTCTGTGATTCATCCAGTTAGTGTTGTGCGACGTCAGCCTGTATTGGTGGTCCGTAATTTCTGGGCTTTGAAGAAGGGTTATCAGCAAAGGCGAGTGGTCAGATGAGAAATCCGGTAGGGCCATGGCACTTATTAAATCGCGTCGGATGTCTTTTGTCACCGCGAAATCAATTAGATCTGGGGTCTGCAGGCCAATATGTGGGGCTACCGGGAGAAACAAAGTCAAATTTATTGCTCACTTTTAGAAGTGCATTATACAATGGACTTCCCTTGGAAGTAACGAGGCGTGATCCCCAGTGCGTGTGTTTGTCGTTGTAGTCTCCTGCAGTTATGAAGCGATCCCCCAGTGTGTTGTAAAAGTGGATGAATTGACCTTCAGAGATAGTAAAGCGAAGTGGGTAGTAGACAGCGGCAATGCAAAGGTTGCCGTTTCCTAAGTGCACTTTTATGGACGTGGTTTGCAATTAATTTGTTGCAAACCGTTGGTGAATGTGGTGTTTGATGCGTTCTTTGATTAAAATGCCGGTTCCGCCGTGGGCTTTGTCATCCGGATGATCTGTGCGATAGAAGGTATAACTTCTTATATTTAAGTTATAGGTGCTTTGTGTGAGGTGTCAGGTGCTTTAAAACCAGCAGCATGGCATCGTTGTAATTTACGTTTGGATTTGAGTTATTTCAAGCTTATGCCGTGAAATGCCGTTGGCTTTCCACATGGATATAATGAATATACGTAGGCTAGACATTTATTATTCGAATTGTTGTGCTACAAGCAACTGAATCACCATATTCTGGTTCTGTACAAGGGTTTGCATAGTTGTTTTCATAAATGTTCCATCATACTTTATTGCATGGTAAACATCATAGTTTCCAAATAGCTTTGCGGCTGCTCTGGGACCTGCTAAGCATTTTCTGAGTGTGGCTGGAGTGGATTTTCCATGCCTGTTCTTAGTGCTTCGGCGCAAGAGATTCCCTTAGTTGTATTTAGCATTTGGACCTTGGCGAAAAATACGTCTGGCGTACTTTTTGAGTTATAATACGCATTTTGCGTATGTTGTTGGCGCTTAGCTGTCGCTCGTTGCATACGACTCTTCAATTCCTTGAAGACCGCAGAGCCTCTGTAGTTTGCCGTATGGTTTCCTCCACAGTTGCCACATATTTTCATTTGTGGGTCTTCTTTGTTTGCGGGGCAGTTTACGGAGTTGTTAAAGTCTCCGCAGACCACGAAGACTGTCCGAAGTGTACAGAATGTCTTGGTGTGTCCATACTCCTGGCAGTTTGTGCATTGTACAGGGCCGTTGCGTTTTTGTGGTTCTTCCATGGTGATCCTTCGATGCAGGAAGAGCTGCAGCTTGTAGATCGGGTGCGCTTCGTTTTTCTTAAAGGCTTTGCTATCTGGTTTGAGCTCGACCTTGAAGAGTGGTTGCGGCTTTGGTTTCTTTTTGGTCTTCTGCCCCTGCTCTGCCTGGTTGTTCTCCGCCTCAGCTAAGATGGAAAATCGGTTTGCATTGGAACTCCTAGTTTGTTCATTGCTTTTGTTGGTACGGTTGATCTTTGGTTTATTACCAACCGTGTTCAGTGGACTAAGCTTACGCTTAATCTGGATTTAGCTTGTTTTTGCTTATCAAAGATTACGGGTTTTGCTGCCATTGTTTTTTGCTCTGCAGCCGTTGTCACCGTATTTGAAAAATTGGTAGTTGATTTAGTTACTGGTGCTGATTTTGCTGCAACTGCAAAAATTGTAGCACTGCTAGTTGTTGGAGCTTCTTCCATTGAAGCCGGCGGTGGTGGGGTTTGGCATTGATAGCTCCATGATGCAGGAGTTAGGGTGAGCAGGGAGGGCGAGCAAGAGCTGGCTCTCTTGGTGTCGACGGTCAGTAGAGCCGACTTGCTCTTTGTCGACTTCTTTTCTTCGACGGTATCGCGAGTTGAGAAATATGGGTTAACGGAGCTTCTACGCTTATTCGTTGGATCGCTGCACATTTTTCGTGCTTATTATGCTTGGCACTTATTAGTTTAAATTAAATAAGCACTTGTGTTAATCATAACACTAGTTATGATATATTTCTGATATTATTCTATGATTTTTGATTTGTTAGCGTCTTTTCGCACTGTTTGGACTCCTCCAGTATAATAGTCTTTATGTTTTCTTATTTCATTCACTTTTTAAAATTTTTCCCGGAGCTTATGCGAAACCACGTCCGCTCTATGAGGGAGTTGTCAACAAAATGTAATTGAATAGAATAATAATAAAAGCGAATTTTTCTGATATTCATATTCTTTTTATTTGATCTAATCGGATTATTTTGTAGTGATTCAATTGGAAGCTGCAAGGGTATAGAAACTTCGGCGTGCCGAAGTTAGCTTCCTTGCTGGTTTATTTGGTTCTTGTGGTAAATTTAAATTTTGTTTGATCTTATTTTTATAAAATAGAGAATAATCAGTTTTCAAACAATTTTTGAATTGTAATATATTTTTTTATAAAAAAAAGAGGTTTAAAAGATAGATATCACCTTTTTTACAAGTTCAAATAAAGCTACAATATAATTCTTTTTTTAAATTATGCTGGCTGAATTCTGTTAAACTTTAGAAAGAGGATAGGCATATTTGATTACTTATTATTTGCTTTACATGCATAGAAAAAATTAATTATATATAAATATAAATATATAATTATATTTTAAGACATGGCTTAAATTAGATTAATTCAGAATTTCATGATTACTTATGGGTCTAGTTCATGCTACGGTAGCGGTTGCTTCTGTTTAGGGCGAAAAGTTCAATTTCAGCTCCAACGCTTAAAAATTTGAAACAAAAGCCAAAATTTGTTGGTTATCCAAAATGTTGAAAATTGAAAGTAAAAATAATTAAAAGATTGTCCAAATATTTCGTTTCTCGTTGTTCATTTCTATTTGATTTAAGACTCTCCATTAGCAGCCATGATCCCTGATCAGTTACATTATACACCATAAATCGGCAAAGTAATAATTTTATTTTTAAAAGGTTCCGATTGTTCCAATGTCAGCTATTTGATACACTCATTTGATCTGGTCCGTTCTGACTTATATAGTTGAAGGAGAATATATAGAAGACAATGGGCAAAATTTCATTCAGATATATGTACATTCTAAAAAAATTCAGAAATATTCGAATGGAAACCGGAACAAGCCCGATTATTCATTAGTTTAATGAAAAACATCATAAAGCAAGAATGGAAGCTAACTTCGGCAAGCCGAAATTTAAATACCCTTGCAGTAAGTATTTAAAGTTTTGTATATTTATTTAAAGTTTACAAGACTTATATAAAATACGAACAATTTTCTGAAAGCTGCAAAACTCCATTTAATATTTCTGACTTTTCGCTTTCGCGTGTTCTTAAATATACATTTTGAGAGTGAAAAAAGTTGCGAACCAACTAAATGTTGCGAGCAACAAAGCCAAACAGCTGTAATTTTGTTTTCAAAATAAATGAATTGATTTTTATATTCCTATAAAATATTGATACAATTAAAACCAAAATTCTAGAATAATACTAAATGGTCATATCTCAAGTAATACTTTTTGTTCTCAAATTGTTCCGATCGTTCCTATGGCAGCTATATGATAAGTCAGCCGATCCGGCCCGTTCCGATTTATATAGTAGTAAGAGCATAAAGTAGACTATCTGCAAAGTTTTATACCGATAGCTTTAAAACTGAGTTACTAGTTTGCGTAGAAACGGACGGACAAACGGACATAACTAGATCGACTCTGTTGTTGATGCTGATAAAAAATATATACATATGTATACTTTATAGGGTCGGAAATGTCTCCTTTACTGCGTTGCAAACTTCTGACTAAAATTAGAATACCCTGCAAGGGTATAAAAAAAAACAACTTAAAATTTTAAGGTAACAAAATCTTAAGAGACATCAACGCCCATTGCATGGACAGATCGTTTCAAAGCGCGTATCCCCTATGTAGAAATGCGGCAAAATTCAGAATACAAATCTATACATGTCAAATGCATTTCCATTGCCCAACCCAAAAATATATACATCTCCTTCGAAACCCCAAGCCATTCAAAATATTTTTTATCATCAATAAATTCAATATCAAACTTTATATTTAGACTTCAATTTCACTACTATCTTATGGAAATTGGTAGATATTCAGCTTATAATATAATTTTATTTTCTTTAAAGTAACCAAGTTTGTATTGGTCTAAAAATATTGAGGTAATGTGAGCTTTTGCAAAATTACCATCATAATAATTACTAACAGAATTCTAAGAAGAATTCGAATCCGTATTTTTAAAGTTGAATACCCGAAAAACAGGAACCTTTGAGGTTATGTCGAGGGCAAACACTTTTTTTTTCTCTAGCTAGATCATTTAGTACAATACATACGCTTTACTTTAAGACATCAATTAATCAAATTGCTGAGTTAATGACTTTTTAAAGTTAGTTACTAGAGACGTCGAAGGGAAATATTGCATTAAGCCCTGCATTCGTAACTTCAAACAGCCCTAGCGTTGCAAACAAAATTGATCCCTTGATGTCTTAAACTAGAGGTCAAGGGTAATGGTCAAAATCCTGACGTTATGTGGTAATTTTGACGCCAGATTCTTATTCAACGATTCAGATATTACCATCAGCTTTTCCACAACTAAACCATGTTGACCTGTCTTATTTCATCCCCCCTTTCAATGACCTTATTTTAAATTCTTGTATTCCCCTTATCTGGAAAGCATAAACTAATCTTTATCGTACGGGATTTTGAAAATATTTATTTTTGACAAAATGGCGGCCGTTTGAACTCAAAGTTGCGATTTCTAAGAAAAAAATGTGTCATTATACGAACGATTTCAAGTCAATCGGTTTATTAGTTTTCGAGATATCGTGCGTACCGATTTTAAAAACATGATTTCGAGAAAAACGCGTTTGAAAATGTTTCAATGGGTAAGCGCTCGTGTAACGAAGGCATGCATTTTCGGCCCTAACTCTGCTTTTTATACACTTCCATGTCCGATCTAGTCATGTCCGTCTGTCCGTCTGTCCGTTTCTACGCAAACTAGTCCCTCAGTTTTGAAGCTATCTGAATGAAACTTTGCAGATAGCCGTCTATATTCGCTCACTGTTATATATTTAGGAACGGGCCGGATCGGACGACTATCTCATATAGCTGCCATAGGAAGGATCGGCAATTTTTAACAAAAAAAAATTATAACTTACCCAATTTTTACAACATTTGAATAAAATTTGAGATATGGCCATTTTATATTATTCTAGAATTTCGGTTTTTAATTTGATCAAAATCGGACAACAATATCATATAGCTTTCATAGGACCGATCGGAAAATTTTGAGGAAGAAAATCTGACTAATCCAATTTTCCACATATTTTCATAAAATTTGAGACATGGCCATTTTGTATTATTCCAGAATTTCCGATTAAATTTTATTCAAATCGGACCACTATATCATATTAATTCATTTAGTTTGTTCGCAACATTTTTCGCTCGCAACATTTTTCTCTCGCAACATTTATCTTATGTCAGTACCTAAGAAAACGAAAAAGTCAGAACATATTTCTTCTTATTTTACTTACTGCAAGGGTATTTAAACTTCGACATGCCGAAGTTAGCTTCCTTTCTTGTTACAGTTATATTTCGACTTGAAGACTTTTTTAAGATATCAAACTTTAAGAAAATAAAATTAAAAAAGAATCAAAAATTTTGAATTTCCTCTTTACGTTAGCCCCCTGAACCGTTTTTATACCCTTAACCGTTTATTTACCCCTTAACCGTTTTTATACCATTAACCATTTTTATACCCTTGCTGGGTATTCTACTTTTAGTCAATTGTCAATGAATCATTTACGACCCCATAAAGTACATACTATAGGAAGGAAAAGTGCTTCAACGATTAACGTTTTCATGTTTGAGCGCACATAAAAATTAAACGAATAAAGTAAATGACAAAATCATTATTTTTATGAACACCTTGTATATTTTTTACAATTAGGCGTATAAAGCAAACTAGAAAACGAAGAATTAGAATAGTTATGAATCATAAACAAAAACAAGCGGCTTTTACTCAGTTCTGTATCTTCCGAAATTGGCTTATTAAGTTGCCTGTTAATTTCTTCTCAGCGATAGACCTGCAGATTTACCTTTACGCAGTTCTACGTGAAAGTCGCAAGTTTGGGAGCGACACAAGAGAATGTCATTAGCTTGCATTTAGAGCCGTTTAAGTTTGTTCCACTTTGTTCCAGAATTATCAGTTTACGTACGGCATCGATGTTTTCTGGCACAACGGCTGTTTTTGGACGACCTTCAAGGAATTCGTCTTTGAGCGAGCGTCGGACACGATTGAATTCGTTGTACCAGTTTTCACAGTGCTATAGGATGGTGCAAAGATTTTAGTTCATCGATGCACTCTTGTCGTGATAATCCACGTCAAAAGTTGTGAAAAATGATCGCACGAAAATGTTCACGAGTCAATTCCATTTTTTGGCGGAGATGAATTTTTTAATTCCCCGTAATAAAACAACTCGCGATTAAATGACAAAACGTTCTGAGTGATGTTATGCTAAAAAATGTCAAACTTTCCAATGAAAATGTCAGATTGGACCTGGCAACACTTAGTGTTGCCTAGGCCAGAAATATATATAGCAGCCCTTGTATTAGCATTTTCAGAGAAAAGAAACGAAAAATATTTATCGAAATTAGATACAAATTGAGAAAACTGCCTCAAAAAACACTAATTTTCGAGTATAAAATCTACTATTTATCACACCATATAGTATGTGCGCAGTTTGATCCAAAAGGTTTTATAATGTTTCTTGAGCAAAAGTTTCCGTTACTTTTATATTAACAGGACGGCATTGTAATTTAGATTCCATTACTAGACTTTAGGTTGAATAAATGTTAGATAAATATTAAATGTTAGTGTTCATGTATAGCTGTTTTGTAAGAGAATTTTCCAGAAGGTAAGCCAAAGCTTCATCGGGTGTAAGTGGAATGGGTTTTTGTATATCAAATTGCTTTCTCGATTCAGTTGAGTATTCGGGTGTTGTCATGTTTTTTTTTTTTGTTTTAAGAATAAGAGGTCATGTCCTTCTTGCTTTGTTTCTTTGCAGAGACTGCTGCAGCATATGTAAGAATATTTGTCTCACAATTATTTTCATTTGCAAGCTCATTCATGTAAGATAAGGTTGGACGTCCCATTTGCCGTGGTGTCTTGCAGGTTTCATCGAGTCTAATTGATATTTTTGACGCCAGCCATACAGTATGCTTAGACATGAACCGCTCAATCAAGCATGTAGTTACATTTGGGAAGATATTTATGAATGTAACTAAATATTAAACTAACTTTTTTTTTTGTTTATTTTTTTTTATTATCTTGGGTTACAAAGCGTTTTTATTAATGTTGGGGTAGTCCCAATCCGATACACATTGCATTTCTCGATTGATGCTGCGCCATATTTCGAAAAGTTCGCTGTTACCAAAATCAAACGGGCCTACATATTTCCAAAATGTGAGAAAAGGGGTACGAATGGGGTTGGGTTTTTGGTTTCTGGCTAATGACAACACTCTCAAGTACAATCTGGATCAATTTGTTGCTTTCAGCATGAAACAGCTTATTAGTTATATTCCACGAAAAGCGGAGAACGAATGTTAGTTTTCTAAAAAAAAAAATACACATAAATTGGAAATTTCACAACACTAAATTCCTATAACTATATATAAAATAACAACATACATTAAATAGTGCATGCCTTGACGATTGCTTTTCATCAGTTAGTTACATTTTCTGAACCAATTTGATGAGTGTGGTACAACATAAAGCAAGAACATATTTTGGCGCAAATTTCTATTCGGAAATCAGCTGATCGCTAGCTCACTTTTAGAAGCTCTCAAAATTCTTTGCTGGCGCTTTTAATGCTTTTAATTAACAATGTTTAATTTATGATGTACCTAATTAAAGATTAAAATAAGAAATCAACGTTATATTAACATTACATTAAAGAAGAATAGAAGCTTATTTCGGCATGCCGAAGCTTAAATACTTTTGCAATAAGTAGAAGAAAAAAAAAATGTTCTGGCTTTTTCGTTTTCTCGGTACTGACATAAGACAAATGTTGCGAGCGAAAAAAGTTGCTAACGAACTAAATGTTGCTAGCAAGAAAGCCAAACATATATATATATTTCTATGACAGCTATACGATATAGTGGTCCGATTTAAATAAAATTAAAACCGAAATTCTGGAATAATACAAAATGGCCATGTCTCAAATTTTATGAAAATATGTTGAAAATTGCCTAATCGGTCATATGACACTATATACAGTAGTGAGAGCATATAGAAAACTATCTGCAAAGTTTAATTCATATAGCTTTAAACCTGAGGGACTAGTTTGCGTGAAAACGGACGGGCAGACAGACGGACATGATTAGATCGACTCGGCTGTTAATGCTGATCAAGAATATATATACTTTATAGGGTCGGAAATGTCTCCTTCTCTGCATTGCAAACTTCTGACTAAAATTATAATACCCTGCAAGGGTATGAAAAGCGACATGTGGAACATTATTATTATTATTATTATTATTACAAAGGCCTTGTTGCACTGCGACCAGATGATTAGATCTTTTGTGCCGGCCTGTAGGATTAGGGAGGAGGCCCTATACCTAGGCTTTTGATAAAAGATAGCACTTTGGTAGGGTCTATTTGTTCCCAAATCCTGTA
>VNJV01002954.1:7470-36639 GCA_008042635.1 Drosophila nikananu
CCCCCCCTTGCGAGGATACGCAGCAAAAATATAAGAAGACCTTTGAAGGTCCCCTAGCGAGGATACGCTGTAAGGATATTAGAGGCCTTTGCTCTGGAAAGCGTTGGATACGCTGAGCGCTCGTGGACATGGAGAAGTGTGTGGTGATCCTGGCCACACGACTGGCATCGGTCGTCACTGCGGCAAGATCCCGTGGAATGATGGTGGGACAGGCAATTGACACAGTACTTCTGTTGTATGACTGACTGGAGCCGTTCCTCAGCGCTAAGCCGAAGGAAACGGTGGCATTTCCGAAGAGGATGGTTCCCTTGGCAGACTCGGCATGGGTAGGATAAAATACCTCGGGAACGTCTGCATTTCATCTCGTCGTATGGAACCCAGTAATTGAAGGAATCGGGAGCAGTAGTCACTCGTGTGGAGAACGAGGAAATTCTTTGGATCGGTGCGGATAATGTATCAGGAGGACTCGGTATACTGGAGGAGCAGTTGCTTGGATGCAACTGTGATGCCAACCGTGACACGTGACACACTTGTGGGCGTTTGTGCAATTACGGAGTTGATGACCGCTTGCAAAGCAATTTGATCACAACTGCTTTTTACGGATGTAAGCGGAGCGATCCTCTGTCGTCACCTGGAGGAAGCGTGGACATAAACGCACTGGATGGTTCTCTTTGGAACACACATCGCATCTTTTGGATATCGGAACGACCCTCGTACTGAAGGATTTCAGTATTCGTGGCGACACGTCGGAGGGCGTCGTTTCTGACGGATGGAGGCGCAACTTAGGAGGTTGGATAGAATCTATAGTTTCTAGAGTTCTATGGCGCTCAGTCAGGAATGAATCAAGTTCTTGCCACGTAGGAATTTCGGTTTTATTTCTTAAGGACTGCACCCATAATGAGAGCGTCAGCTTTGGAAGCTTCGTGGAACACAAATAAACCTTCCCTTGGAAGGTCGGATATATTTAGGTATATGAGACAATTTTGGATTGTACTTTGCAGCTCCTTCAAGGCTGCCGGAGATTCATGTACAGTGGACTGCATGTTCAGTAATTTCTTTAGTTGGCTGTTCACCAGCGCTCGTTTGTTTTCGAAACGCTCAGAAAGGGTTTTCCAGGCTGAGCGGAAACCATAGTTGGTGAGTGGTGAATGGGAAACTATGGAATTAGCTTCACCACTAGTCTTGGCATTTAGATAGAACAACCTTTCAACAGGGGCCAGCGCAGATTGTCTATATAGATCGCTGTGAAAAGGTCTCGGAAAGTCAGCCAGCGAATATAATCGCCCGAGAAAATCTCAGTATCGCACGGAGGAAGCCGACAGCCAGACGGAAAGGAATTTTGGGGCGCAGAAGTTTGGACTGGAGCTGCTTTAAAAGAGATTGTCTCGATCTGTTACATTCGTAGATGAAATATGAATATTCGTACTTTGCCGTAAGAGTAGGCAAGGTGTCCGCCGCGCCCTCTATGCCAACTGAAATTAGCTCTGAACCAGCTTCGTACTCTTTCTCGTCCGAGCGGCCGGCCGGAGCCGGGAGCCGCGTCGGAGCCATTGGGGGCCGCGCCAGCGTCGTCCCGGCCTCCTGATCCCGGAGCGGAGCCTCGGAACTGGGAATCGGCCCCGTTTACCGTGGTGCCTACGCCCAATCCGGAGCAGAGCCACGAACCCGGAACAGGCCCTGTTTACCATGGTGCCGATGACGTGGTCCGGAGCTGAAGATGGAGAAGGATCTCAGGATCTAGGAATCAGCCCCGTTTACCGTTGTACCGAGGCCCCGATCTGGAGCAGAGCCGCGAACCCGGAACCGGCCCTGTTTACCATGGTGCCGATGCCGTGGTCCGGAGCCGAAGCTGGGAGGGAATCCCGGGATCTTAGTGCCGACCCTGTTTACCATGGTGCCGGCGCTTCGACCCCGAGCGAAGCCGCGGAACCGGGAAATCGGCCCCGTTTACCGTGGTACCGATGCCCTGATCCGGAACCAAAGGCGGAGGAGGGTCTCGGGATCTGGGAGCCGGCCCTGTTTACCATAGTGTCGACCCTTCGATCCACGAGGTTCTCCGAAACCTGAGAACCGGCCCTGTTTACCATGGTGCCGGGTCCAAGTCCGCCCAGGAGTGGGCTCTTGGAAAGAAGAGGAGGAGGAGGAGCTGCAAGGATGAATGCCAAAATGCCGTCGGGTTTTATGATTGTGTTTATTGTGTCTAGTTTTCCCTACGCTCGTTTTCCTACCTCTTGCCTACACCGCCGGCTCCCATGCCGCGGGAGGCCGCTTGACCGGCTCACCCTCCTTATCCCTGGGCGCTGGACTCCATGTCCATGTCAGAGTCAAAATGCCGTCGGTACTTTGTCGCCACGTGTTCCTGCGGGAAGAGCGTCGCACGTCTGTTCTGCTTGAAGGCCGCCGAAGTAAGAGAGCGCTGGCGGCTACGCTGCTCGGGCCCTTCCTCTGCCGATGTTCTGGCGCAGAAGCTTCGGCCTCTGCCGCGGTGTGTGTTCTTGCCGTCTCTCTTCGGCCTGTGTGCTTCCCGATCGGTGGCTCTGTCTTGAGTGTGTGGTGGGCTCTTCGGCCATGTTGTGGGCGGGCTCTCTCACTCTCTGAGAGGCGATGTTGCTGGCGTATGCTTTGCGATATTTGCGGGCGTGCGCTCGAGGTGTTGCTGGCGTGTGTTCGTGATGTTGCGGGCGTGTGTGCTCGCGATGTTGCGGGCCGTTGTGCTTGCGATGTTGCGGGCCGTTGTGCTTGCGATGTTGCGGGCCGTTGCGCTCGGGCTTGTGTGGCCAGTGATGAGGCGTCGTCGTGTTGGTGCCAGTGATGCCCGACTGGCTGTCGATGTTGTTGGCGGGTGGTTGGTTTTCCCTAACTCCTAGCTAATTTACAGGTGCCCTTCGTGGGTCTTCTTACGACGCTTAAAACTAACTTATGGCTAACTTTACTATAGATACAAAATATTTACAGCGTAGGGGTGAGACACTCCTCACATCCCATCCCTACTTCGGGGGTGGGGGAAAATCTTGACGCTGTGTCCGCCTCGGGATACCTGTATGCGGTATTGGGTGTCGCCGACCTCGTCTAGGTAGCGGAGGCTGCGGTCCCCGCGCTGGCGGACGCGTTCCATGCCCCGGCCGTGGAGCGCTACCGGGATCCACCCATCGGCGGTGGTCCATCCGGCGGGCGTGCGCATGAGGGCCTCTGGGCCCGGCATGGGGTCCTCCTCCGGCATATCCTCGTCCTCCGTGGTGTCTTCGGCCTCGGGCCAAGGGGCAGGGCGGCGCTGGGGTCGCGGCGCAAAATGCCCGGTCGCTCTCCGGTGGCTCCTGGTGCGTTGGCGGCGGGCGTGGCGGCGTCACGAAAACGCCAGCGCCAGGTGTCGGTGGCTGGTAACGGCTTCACCCTGTGGGTCGGGAGTGCCCTTGCCGTGGCCCGTCCCAAAGTGGCTGCTCCTCGTTCCGCGAGAGGGGCGCCTGGGGTGCAGTGGGCGTTATTCTAGCGGCGGCGCGTGATCCTTGCCTGTGTGTGCTGTTGCGGGCGTCTCCAGTGGCTGGTATTGCCAGCTCGGCATACGCCATGGCCAGCAGCTTCTCCACGGCAGCCCGTGCGGTCTGGCGCCTTTGCGCGTCGGCCGAGGTGGTGGGCCCCTCTGGAGAAGCCGTTAGCTGCGCCAGGAGGCGACGCAGGTTGCTCAGGCTCCTACGCCTTGGCGGGGTGGTGTCCAGATCCCGGTGGTGGTTGGTGGCACACCGTGGGTCCCTGGATCGGCTGGCGCTGAGGTCGCCCCTGGTCGCGCGGCTTGTGGCGATGGTCTTGTTGCTGCTGGTGCTGGTCGGAGTGTTGGTATCCGGGTCCGTGTTTCCCGGACGTGGTTGTTCCGGCATTGGTGGCTCTGGTGTCCTGGCAGCGGCGGCGCAGGACATTGCCATAGCGGGCGCATCGGCGCAAAGTGACGGCTGCGCAGGTGCGGTGTTGGTCTCGGCGTCTGGTTGCGAGGATGCTGGCACTAATGGCGATGACGCCCTGGCAGCGGCGGCGCAGGGCGTGTGGGTGGCAAGCGTGGGCCGTGTTGTCCTCGGCGTCCGGGTGCGTGTTCCCCGGCTGCGAGAACGATGGCGCTGATGGCGTTGACGCCCTGGCAACGGCGGCGCAGGGCGTTAAATTGGCAGGCGCAGTGGTGCTGGCCGATGGCTGCGCGAGTGTGCGGGTCGGAGTGAGGTTGGTCTCGGCGTCCGCGGACCCGATGGTCACAGGGGTTGGGGTCACCTCGGGGAGTGCACTAGCAACTCCGTCGGCTTCCCAGTTTGCGCTAAGGCTGGCGTCGATGACTTCGGCCGCTCCAAATAGCTCCTCATAGGACGGCGGCGGCGTTTCTGCGCTGTTCGGCACTGGTGCGGCCGGTTCGGTTGCCTCCCTCTCTTCGTCGGAGATGGGTGTGGCCTCGTCGGTGTGCGGCTCGTCCTCCTCCGAGCTCAGCTCTACCACTTCCGCATCGGACACGTCACTATAGGTGGCCCTGAGTGGTCCGGCGGCAACCAGTGGCGGCGGTCCGGAAGAGGGTTCGCGCGTGCTGGGAGGTGCGGCCTCTGGCGGGTGTCCTTCGGTGGCTTCCGGTGCGAGTTCGTCCAACTCCGCAGGGAAACGCATCTCCGGGTCTTCGGCGAGGATCACCTCCACCATCTCCTCCAGACTCAGCCCCTCGCATCAAGACGGGCTGATGGGCGATAGCGGGCGTTCGTCCTGGTGGATGGTCACTAGCAGCGGCGGTGGGTCCAACACGACTGCGGGCAAGGTGCCGTTTAAGTCGCCGGGCCGCGGAAGTGCTAGCCGCGGGTCCCTAGCGGGTATGTCGAGGTGGAGCGGCTCTAGGGCGACGGTGACGCCTGCTGGGGCCGTGTTCTGTGGCCGCGAAGATGGCGAGCAGGAGCGCGATCCGGCTGTTGTGCGCGTCGAGGATCGGTCGTGTCGATGCGACTGGCGCGAGTGGTGACGCCCGTGGCGTCGGTGCCGGTGCTCGCGTTCGCGTCGTGGCATGATTACTTTTGAATTACTGTTCTGTTACGCATTCCTTTGCTATTGCGCGTTAACTTTTCTTATTGCGTCGCAATAAGAGTCCGTTTCCGATCTCGATGTTTGGCGCCGGGTTTATCGATGGTTCGATAACTTGTCGGGGTGGCCTATTGGGGCCGATCCTGCCGATCTGGCAACCCTGATGTCCTGGATTTGGTCGATCTGGTAGCTTGGCTCGATGTTTGGCTTCCGGGCTGAACCCTGTGGTATCGAACACGCTGCTGTTCACGGCTAGCGAGATTTCTGGTAGCAGTTGGTCCCAAGTATTCTGCGGGGCATCTCCTAGATACTATGCGATCATGGCCTTCACAGTCCTTTTCGCCCTCTCCGTGGGGTTCTGGCGCGGGGTGTATGGAGCTGTATGTTGAAGCTCCATCCCGAGTGTCCTGCAGAATGTTTGGAACGCCCGGCTGGTGAACTGGGTGCCGTTGTCGCAGACGAGAGTTCTCGGGACTCCGAATTGACTGAGTATACGTTCCCGGAATGCCCGCTCGAGGTACGGCACTGTGGCTCGACGTAGGGGAATTAGTTCCACCCATTTGCTGAACGAGTCGAGGAACACTAGTAGGACTGTGTTCCCTTGCTTGGACCGCGGAAGGGGTCCCACGAAATCCGCGCACAGGATGTGAAAAGGTTCGTCGTCCTGGCGTGTAAACATCCTTCCTGCCGGTTTCTCTTGGCTCACCTTGAATGTTTGGCAGCTATGACATCTTCGTACGTATCTGGCCACTTCCCGGAATAATCCTGGCCAGTAATATTTTTGGGCCACCCGCGTGCTTGTCTTGCGGATGACCAGGTGTCCGGCTGTTGGGTGGTCGTGGCCCTCGGCCACCTACTCCCTCCGCAAGGACTCATGCCCGGGAGTCTTCATGCAAGGCCAGCTTCTCCCTCAATTTAACGAGCACTGCTACCTAGGCTTGGTCCTTGAACGCAGGCTAACCTTCGCCTCTCATGTCAAACAAACGCGGGGAAAACTTGAAGCTGCAGCGAAAAGGCTAAGCTGGCTTACTCATCCGAAATCCAAACTTAGCCTGGATAATAAAAGACGGATTTATATGTCAATACTCGCCCCGATATGGAAGTATGCCCAAAGTTGAGAAATTGATTATGTGAAAATCAAAAACGTTGGGCAGAAATGATCAAGGAAAACGCTTATCAAAGGAAAGGTTTATCTGAGACACAGCCAGAAAAAGTTGAAGCAACATCGAGTGATTTGCAAAAACAGTCTAAGGTGGTCTGACTTGAATAGTCGCCATGCGAAAACAACCACAGCCAGCCGGGCTTGGTGATATCAGCGGTTTGGGCCGCTATCGGGGACAATTAGAACGAATTTAACCGAACCCACAAATAAAGGTGTAACAGCCAAATGAACTTCCCACGGTCTTAAGGACTGAACAGGAATCCATATATGGAACTGCTGCAAAATCCAACCTTGCCAAAATCCGAGCGTTTCAGGCCAAATTTTTAAGGCGGATCTCCGGGGCTGAATGGTACATTCGAAGCACAGACATTCATCGCGACCTACGTGTCCCCCTATTGGGGGACGTTATCAATGACCTCGCCGGGAAACACAGGTTCAGGCTTCGAACCCACCCTAACCCGCAGGCTAAAGAGGGTCACTCTGGCGGAACTCCCTTCGCGTAGAATAGACTAAGGAATCGGCTTCTCCTTACAGGCAGCTGCTGGCCTGTTCAACTCCTTAATTACTAATATTTATACACAAACTGCTCTATACAAATTGTTTGATAATAATAGTTATAGCTTTATAGTAGCAGCCTATAAAACAAAAAAAAAAACAAAAAAAAAAGCCTTCCTCGGTATTTGGCTTCCACACACAGTTTCCAGGGAGTATATTCCTCGGCCTCTGGTCGCAGGACGATGCGTCGGTAGAGTTGTCCGTTCTCCTCCCGAAAGTCTGGAAACTTGGCTGGTTCCTGTCGAATCCTCTGCAGCATTTTCATGACCCACTTGCAGCTGGCGTCTTGGACTTGTGCCTGTTGTAGAGTTGCTAGCGGTTGTCGCGACAAGACGTCCACAACCAGGTTCTGGGTCCCGCATCGATACTTGATGTCGTACTGGAACTGTTGGAGTTCCAGCGCCCACCGGGCGATCCTGCCCGTGGGATTGTCAATGGAATTCAGCCATTTTAGTGAGTGCTGATCCGTAACGACTTCGAAGCGGTATTCCTCGACGTAACAGCGCATCTTGCGTATGGCCCATACTATGGCGAGGCACTCCTTCTCTGTTACGGAGTAATTTCGCTCAGCCGTGTTTAGCCGGCGGCTAGCGTAAGCTATTACTCGTTCCTGCTTGTCGATGGTCTGGGTGAGTACTGCTCCGATTCCATACTCACTCGCGTCGGTCTGGAGTACAAATTTCTCCGCGAAGTCCGGGCATGCGAGGACCGGTGCCTGCGTCAGGAGATCCTTTAATCCTTGAAAGGCGTGTTCTTGTCTCTCTGCCCACTCCCATTTCCGATCCTTCTTGAGTAGCGAAGTCATCGGCTCGACTACGTCGGCAAAGTTAGGTACGAATTGGCGGTACCAGGACGCTATGCCGAGGCATCGGGGCAGCTCCCTCAGGTTGGTCGGGGCTGTCAGCTCTCGGATTGCCGTAACTTTGTCGGGATCGGTCTGGATTCCGGCTTCACTTATCACGTGGCCCAGATACTTGATACTTCGCTGGAAGAACTGGCATTTCTCTCGGTTTAGTCGGAGGTTCGCTTGCCTGAGGCGTCTGAATACCTCGCGTAGGTTTCTCACTGTCGGTTTCTCAACTGTCGGTAGTCGACGCACATTCTGGCTTCTCCGTTTTTCTTTGCTGCGATGACTATCGGCGCACTGTGAGGACTCTTGGATGGTTTTATGCGTCCGTCGCGGAGCAGCTCGTTGACCTGGCGGTCAATGACGGCTCTCATCGCGGGATTCCTCGGATGGTACCGCTGCTTGATCGGGCGGTCATTGCGCATCACGATGGCGTGCTCGGCGATATGCGAGACGCCGGCGAGTGTGTCGAACTAGGCCAGTTCTCGTTCGAGGAAGTTCTCTATCCAGGGCTCTGGGTAGGCTTCCCGTTCTGGTTCGCCCCCGTCGGTGTATTCTGCGGTGGCGATTCCACAGTACGGCGTGTTTTTGGTCTTCGTGGGTGCCGGGTCCTGAAATCGGACTCTCCGGGGCCCTCGGCGAAAAGGATTTCGCTGAATCGCTGAGTCGACCGGGGCGGACAGCACTTCAGCCCAACTCGGGCCGTGTCTGATTCTCTGGTGGCGGTTGGTGGCCTGCCCTCTCGTGCGGGTGCGGTCTTGCGGTGTCTCTGCCTGGGGTGTTTCCGTATGGCAGCTTCGGTTGGAGTCTCGAGGTGCGCCAGAGTGGCGGCTTCTGCGTGATGCGCCGTGGTGGCGGCTTCTTCGTGGTGCACCGGGGTGGCGGCTTCTGAGCGTGGCTCGTAATGCGCCGGGGTGGCGGCTTCTTCTGATATCTCGTGGTGCGCCGGGGTGGCGGCTTCTTCGTGGTGCACCGGGGTGGCGGCTTCCGCTTGTTTCTTGTGATGCCCCGAGGTCTCGGCTTCTGTTGGTTTGGTCCTGACGGGCTTGGGCTTCAGGGCTTGGCCCCCACACTGGAGCGTGGCTCTGCTGTAGCATAGGAAGTCCATGCCGAGTAGGAGGTCGCCCAGCACATCCGCCATGACTAGGACGGAGACACTGACTCGGGCTTCTCCCAACTGGATCGTTGCTCGTAATGCTTGTGTAAGTTCCTCATCGGTTCCGTCTGCTAGTGTCACCCGCGTCCGTACGGCGCGGTGATTCTTCCCGTTGTCTAGCTCCTGCGCAAGGCGCTCGCTTATAAAACTATGCGAGGCCCCCGTATCCAAGGTGGCGGTGAGCGGATACGGTTGATATCCTGCTGGATGGCGTGGGTTACTGTGATCGGGAGGCCGGAGGGTTCCTCGAGTGATTCCCTGATACTCGAGGCCCGTGCCCGTTTCCCTGCCTCGAGTTCCGGCAGCAGTCGATGGTGCGTATTCCCTGTCGACCGCAGTCCCAGCAGAATAGAAGTCTGGGGTTTTGGCATCCCGAGGAATAGTGGCCGTTCTGGCCGCAGTTCCGACAAGCGGTGCTGGCGTCGATTCCCCTGCGAGGCGCGGAGTCCTGGCCAGTGCTTCCCTGGCGAATAACTTCGGAGCTGACTGGGTTCCTTGGGTTTTTTCTGGCGCGAGGCTGAGGTTGGATCGGTGAGACTTCTGTCTTGGCTCGGCCGGAGGAGTATCCTCGGACGGCTCGGCCTCCGCGGCTACGGACGACTTCGAAGCTGACCGCCAGTTGGGAGAGCTCCGCAAGCGTCGTGAAATCCTGGCGTCTGGTGAACATTTGTAGCTCGGGCAGCATGTTCTCGTACACCCGATCCAGCTCCTGTTCTGCTGTAAATCCGGCGCGGCGCATCTGGAGCCGAAGGACTACCAGATATTCTTTGAATGGCTCGTTCGCCTTCTGGAAGTGCGTACGTATCTCATCCTCCAGGCGTTGGTAGTACCAGGGAGGCAAAAATAAATCCAGAAATTCCCGACGGGTCTCTTCCCAGGTCCGTCCCTGTAGTCCACTGGTTCGGAACCAGCTTTCTGCTCGGCCCGTCAAAAGAATGGCGATGGCTTGCGCCAGATACCTCTTGTCGACCTGGTAGGTACCCGCCCGTTCCTCCATGTGTTCCACGAAGCTAAGGGGATCCGAGCTGCCGTTGAAGGACAGTCCCCACTTGGTTACCTTGTCGAGGAGGGTGGAGCAAATGTTTGCATCCCACTGTTGGGTGCCAGTGCGTGCGGCGATCGGGGGCTCAGGAGGTCCCTCAGATCTTCCTCGTATTCCAGGAGAAGTGCTGCGTGGAATAGCCAGCGTGTGGCGGGCATTGGGTGCGTCCACGTGGCCAACCGGTAGCGGCGACAGCGGCTTGGTATCCCCGGAAGGGGTGTTCCCGTACTTCAGTTCTCGCCTCCCTAGCGTATTCAGGGCGTCGGCGGAAAGGTCCGGTTGCCTAGCGAAGGCGTACAGTCGAGCTCGCTGCTCCTCGACTGTTCCACTTGATTCTAATCCAAGCTCGAGCAGGGCGGCCTCCAGCTCGTGCTTCTTCCTGTAGGATATCCATGAAATTCCCATCTTGGGGTATGGTGTTTTGCCGGCGGCAATGGGTGTTCCAAAGTCGGCGAC
This sequence comes from Drosophila nikananu, assembly GCA_008042635.1. Lineage (NCBI taxonomy): Eukaryota > Metazoa > Arthropoda > Insecta > Diptera > Drosophilidae > Drosophila > Drosophila nikananu. Next base: position 17,726 of record VNJV01002954.1, read on the forward strand.
GCTTCCGAACTAGGCGGTAGGAAATCGAGAATAGGCGGTAGGAGCAATGCTGCTGTACCCCGGGTTTGATCCTGGTGGTTCTGTGGTAAGGACCTGTAGGTGTCCTTGGGTGTAGGTGTAGTCCGGTGAATCCTTGAGGATTCGGTCTGGGAGTCCTGGTTGATGGCTCGCGTTGTCCTGGCTAGGGTGCAGGAGCGGGGCGATGTTGATCCTTGAAGGATCCTTGCTGTGCTGGAGGGTCCTGTGAGTATCCTTGGGCACAGGTATGATCCTGTGTCTGTGTCCTTGCTGGTCCTGTTGCTGTTCGGAGCTCGGCTTGTTGACTGATAGTTCTGTGAATCCTTGCCAAACGACTGATTTGTTATAGCTCTGCTGATCGACTGAATAATTATAGCTCTGCGGATCGACTGAATAGTTATAGCTCTGAGGATCGACTGAATAATTTATTCTTGTCGGTTTCGACTTATATATTCGCGGTTCTGCCGGCCTCGGGCGTCCCGACGCCAAGAGGACCAGCGGTGCTACAGAGATAGGAAACTGGTTAGCTGACGGCGTCTACGTCAACGTGACTTATGTTCTGTGGCTCCCTCTCTCACTCCTTCTTCCCCTCTGTGTTGTCCTCGCGTGTGTTTTTGGTGTCTGACTGTACTTGCTTGTCTTTATTTCGTATCGTGTGCGACGACAAAAATGCTCGAAAAATTCCTTAGCTTTCTTGTTTCGTTTGCTTGGCTTTTTTCGTGTCGGATGCGCCGACGAACTTTCTCTGCTTGCCTTAATTTCGTGTCGGATGCGCCGACGGATTTTCTTGTCTTCTCTGCTTCTCTGCTTGCCTTTATTTCGTGTCGTGTGCGCCGACAAAATTCTCTGTTGCTATGCGGGCCTTCTCAGCCTCTTTTCCTTCTCATGTTCCCGTTATTTTCTCGTCTGTCTTGTCCCACTTAAAATTTTGTCGCGCTGACCGCGTGTTTTAATATTTCTTTTTCAAATTTCGTCCCTAACCTCAAATTTTCGACCCAATAATTTCCTAGTGGTTCTTTACGCCACGATGGATGGAATTGTCCTTTCGTTATCCTGACTAGTCCCTGTTCGGGCGCCATGTAAGGAAGCGATCTATTCTACGGCTGGGATATCCTCAGCGGCCCTGAGTTCCCCCATTATTTATAGTGAGACAGGCAAGGGAAACGGGGATGGCGCTGGTGAAAGCGCGAATTTACTTTTAGGAGGGAAATCTGGGAAAGGGGGGTCCGCTTTTATTTTGGGACAGACGAATGAGCGGTCCGAGCGGCCGGCCGGAGCCGGGAGCCGCATCGGAGCCATTGGGGGCGTGGTCAGGCACCCGGCCCTGTTTACCATGGTGCCGGGCAGCTGGCCGCGCCAGGGCAGATGCCCAGGTCAGGATACCCAGGCGCGTAGCCGTCGTCCCGGCCTCCTGATCCCGGAGCGGAGCCTCGGAACTGGGAATCGGCCCCGTTTACCGTGGTGCCGACGCCCAATCCGGAGCAGAGCCACGAACCCGGTACCGGCCCTGTTTACCATGGTGCCGATGCCGTGGTCCGGAGCTGAAGATGGAGAAGGATCTCAGGATCTAGGAATCGGCCCCGTTTACCGTGGTACCGACGCCCCGATCCGGAGCAGAGCCGCGATCCCGGAACCGGCCCTGTTTAACATGGTGCCGATGCCGTGGTCCGGAGCCGAAGCTGGGAGGGAATCCCGGGATCTTAGTGCCGACCCTGTTTACCATGGTGCCGGCGCTTCGACCCCGAGCGAAGTCGTGGAACCGGGAAATCGGCCCCGTTTACCGTGGTACCGATGCCCTGATCCGGAGCCAAAGGTGGAGGAGGGTCTCGGGATCTGGGAGCCGGCCCTGTTTACCATGGTGCCGACCCTTCGATCCACGAGGTTCTCCGAAACCTGAGAGCCGGCCCTGTTTACCATGGTGCCGGGTCCAAGTCCGCCCAGGAGTGGGCTCTTGGAAAGAAGAGGAGGAGGAGGAGCTGCGAGGATGAATGCCAAAATACCGTCGGGTTTTATGATTGTGTTTATTGTGTCTAGTTATCCCTACTCTCGTTTTCCTACCTCTTGCCTACACCGCCGGCTCCCATGCCGCGGGAGGCCGCTTGGCCGGCTCACCCTCCTTAGCCCTAGGCGCTGGACTCCATGTCTATGTGGCCTCAGAGTCAAAATGCCGTCGGTACTTTGCCGCCACGTGTTCCTGCGGGAAGAGCGTCGCACGTCTGTTCTGCTTGAAGGCCGCCGAAGTAAGAGAGCGATCGCTGGCGGCGACGCTGCTCGGGCCCTTCCTCTGCCGATGTTCTGGCGCAGAAGCTTCGGCCTCTGCCGCGGTGTATGTTCTTGCCGTCTCTCTTCGGCCTGTGTGCTTCCCGATCGGTGGCTCTCTCTTGAGCTTTCGGGTTGCTGTTTCTCTGTCCTCTTGTCTGTGTGGTGGTGGGCTCTTCGGCCATGTTGCGGGCGGGCTCTCTCTCTCTCTCTGAGAGGCGATGTTGCTGGCGTATGCTTTGCGATGTTTGCGGGCGTGCGCTCGAGGTTTTGCTGGCGTGTGTTCGTGACGTTGCGGGCGTGTGCTCGCGATGTTGCGGGCCGTTGTGCTTGCGATGTTGCGGGCCGTTGTGCCTGCGATGTTGCGGGCCGTTGTGCTTGCGATGTTGCGGGCCGTTGCGCTTGCGATGTTGCGGGCTTGTGTGGCCAGTGATGAGGCGTCGTCGTGTTGGTGCCAGTGATGCCCAACTGGCTGTCGATGTTGTTGGCGGGTGGTTGGTTTTCCGTAACTCCAAGCTAATTTACAGGTGCCCTTCGTGGGTCTTCTTACGACGCTTCAAACTAACTTATGGCTAACTTAACTATAGATACAAAATATTTACAGCGTAGGGGTGAGGCCCTCCTCACAATTTATTGCTTAGTTGCGGAAATTTGCAAATTAACTGAATAATATTCACTCAGCCGGAAGCATATACGGTCACACTAATTTGGAGATGGAAACGCACATGAACTAGCAACTGAATTAGTCCATTAGAATTTGAATGAAAAATAATTTGTAAAATTATTCTATGTAGATGGACTTTTTCAGTTGACCGCTGCTGTGTTTGCCGCGGTACTGCTTTCAAAGATAAGGCGTGTGTGTGAATATGTTACTGCATTAGCCGTTTGCCAATGTAGAATAGCGGAGACAACGGAGGCGAAAAAAATTGCCAAAAATCGGAGCGTCGACTTGCAGTCGATTATGTATGTAAGTTGCAATGTAGTTATGTTTGCATGTAAGAAGCTCAGCTCAGGATAGAGCAGAGAAGAGACAATTAATATTTGTTTCTTTGGATTTATCCCGGCACGGCAAAAACTAGGGGAGTAAATTAATATATGTACAAACTAAGTCGGCGTTTCTGTGCCGTGGTTTTTGGAATATATTTATTTATTTATAGGAGCTGTGGACTGTATGGTATTTGTAGAATTTTTTAGTTTAATGTTTCGTAATTATATTAATTATAGTTATTTTAAGTAGCGGAGAAAAATGTTTTATTTTTTAATGATTTTTTACGTATTTATTATTATTATCCAGGATAGGATCGTAGATCAGTGGATTGGACTGTATTGTATGTAAGTATGTAGGAAATAAGTAAATAAGTGGAAAATAATGCAAGCGGAACACAGTGAAATTGGGAATTGGAAGTATCACTGTGGCTTGGCATACATTTTAACACACACTTTGATTTTGGAACTCCCAAGAATTTTAAAGAAATTAAGGAATGAATTAAGTCACAATTCTTTACTCGGAATAGGAAGTTATTGGCTGCCGTAGTGTCGGATCAATCGGACTTGGATTTAGACAAGAATCACACAGAGAAGTTAGACGAACGCAAAACCTAACTGTATGACCGGCAGCAATTAAAATGTTAACTTATCTTGTGCGGTTTTAATGCCACCGGAGCTGCTGGGGATGGATGAATTATCCGGCTCTGATGGACCAAATGTTCGGAGGGGGGTGGCTTCAACCTGTACACTCGATAAGAAAAACACGAAGAAACTTTTCGGGGTATTGCGCGACATGCGTCGGTGTTTATTGATGCGTGTGGAAATTAAAACTAAAGCAGGAAGGCATAAAACTAGCTTGGGAGAGCGGATTATAGGCTCGATGCACGAAAGTTCAGTTGAAGAGGGAGAGAGAGAGAGCGAGTGTGCGGCATCACACTGCCTCCGGAAAATAAGCGCCCTTTTGGCGTGAACAATAATTAACGCAAATAAATAATATAAATAATAATATGATATTAATAATATAGGGTAAATAATGTATTGTTAGGCAATAGATATAGATATAATAGATTAAGTAGATTTAAGTAGACGGCAGACACATACGATAGTTAGAAAACTACCAGCACTAACCCGAGCTCGATCCGTTAGCCTGAAAGGCTAACGCACATAGACACACACACACAAGCGCACGTAATGAAACCTACCACGAAAAAGTAGGTCACATGACCTACGACAAGACGAGCGAGCGAGAGAGTGCGAGATCACGCCAAAGAAACCCACCCCGAAAATTGGCACGCGCCAATGAGAGCGACAGAAAGGGGATGATCGGACGGCAAAACTTCTGGAAGAAGTTGATAAGAAACTCCGCGAGAATTTTCGCGAAGCGAAGCGGATGGGAGTTCGAGATACGCAGTGATTGAAGACGGAAGCAAAAACCCGGAGATCGGCGACCAAAAGCCGCGCGTGCGTGCAAAACCTTGGAACTTGTGATTTTTCTTGACGAGGAGATACCGGCCGGCGAGTGCCACCGTAACTGGAGACCGGAGTTGGAGCTTGGAGCCGAAAAGGAGGACGTGGCAATGCCTGGTCCAGGACCAGCGGCGTGGCTGAGCCAGTCCGCGTGTGTGCGAGGGAGCGAGACGGGTGAGTGGTAGTGAATACGCAACGAGGTGGCTAGAGTGTGTAGTGTTTTTAACAAATCTAAGCGAGCCTTCGATGCGGTGTCACCGAAGAGTGCGGTCAGACCGACTCTGAATAAATATATGTTATTAGGTAAAACTAACACAGAGAAACGATACAAGAATGTGGAAACCCTAAAACTATGAAAATTGTGGAATTAGGAAATTATAAAAACTAGGAAATTTATGGAAAACTTACAAGAAAACCGAGAATACACTGAGAGAAAAATACATTGAGAAATAAAATCAAAAAAAAATATAATAATAATCAAATGAATTTAATAAATTGATATTTTGTTATTAAATGGAAAGCTGGGAAAACGGAAAACAAGATTAATGGAAAATAAAACATCGAAGTATGTGGGAAACCAAAATCACTCAATTATATATATATTTAAAGTTAACCTAAATGTGGTACACTGAGAGGAAAAAATGTCGGATAAAGTTATGCATTTAACTTGGCCGGGCCAGGCACAGCGGCCCCGTGAAATTTAGCAGTCCATTTGACTCCGATCAGAGAGTGAATGCTCAAATATTTCTTCCCTTTCCCCTCGGCCCTCTCTCCTTAATAGTAACTTGATCTTTTCCTCTGTTGAACTCGATCAACATATTTTCTTTCGAGTGTAACCCGGTGGCTGGCAAACTTCACCTCACGCCAGTTCACCATCTCATCCAAGTCGCTGTGTCCCAGATCTTATAAATTTTTTGTAAGAGACCCTGGCAGGATATCCCAGCCAGCGAAAACTACCTCACACCTTAAAGAATATTATACTGGAGTTGTCCAAACCGTCAAAAACAAAAAAAATATAATCATTACTAGTATTATCATTAAGAAAATTGTTTATTTAATTTAAAATAATAAGTACCACGCATAATAAGCTCGAAAAATGAGCAGGAATCCAACGAATGAGCGTAGAAGCTCCGTTGACCCAAGAAACGTCTGTTATTCATAATTCTTAACTCGCGATACCGTCGAAGAAAAAAAGTCGACAAAGAGCAAGTCGGCTCTACTGACCGTCGACACCAAGAGAGCCAGCTCTTGCTCACCCCAACTCCTGCATCATAGAGCTACCAATGTCAAACCCCACCACCGCCGGCTGCGATGGAAGAAGTTCCAACAACTAGCAGTGACCCAATTTCTGCACTCGCAGAAAAGCACCACCAATAACTAAACCAACTACCATTAATGAAAATTCGGAGCAAACTTCAATGGCAACAAAAACCTTAAGCTTTGATAAGCAACATGCGGTCCCGGCTATACAGACCGGTTTGGATCGCTACGTCCAGATTGAGCGTAAGCTTAGCCCACTTAGCAAGGTTGGTAATAATTCGGAGCTCCAACGAAAACCAATTCTTCAATTGATTCGAAAGTTCTTTCAAAGTTGTTTTGTCTCTACTGTAACCATTTTTAATGCCCCTCTCTCTTCTCCTCTCGCCCCAGTACAGTATTGCAGCCCATAGATTCATCAGCTACTACAATTAATCTAAATAAAATCTTAATCTCTCTTCTCCAAATATAACATAATATTTTACCAAAGCTTTTTAATAAACTCAACCTTAAGGCCAAGGGCTTCTGTGCCAAAAATGTTAGCAACATTATTAACAGAAACAAAAAGTCGCATTCACTCTTCAAGGTCGAGCTCGAACCAGACAGCAAAGCCTTAAAGAAAAACGAAGTTCATCCGATCGACAAGCTACAGCTCCTACTGCACCAAAGATTTACAGTGGAAGAACCACACAAACGGAACGGCCACGTACAATGCACAAACTGCCAGGAGTATGGACACACCAAGAGATACTGCACCCTTCAGACTGTCTGCGTAGTCTGCGGAGCCTTCCACAACTCCGTAAACTGCCCCGCAAACAAAGAAGACCCCCAAAAGAAAAAAATGTGGCAACTGTGGAGGAAACCATACGGCAAACTACAGAGGCTGTGCGGTCTACAAGGAACTGAAGAGTCAAATGCAACGAGCGACAGCTACGCTCCAACAATATACGCAAAATGCGTTTTATAAATAATTATAGTACGCCAGACGTATTTTTCGCCAAGGCAGCCAGATCATCATTTGGGCCGCTAAATACAAGGAAATCTCTTACGCCGAAGCACTAAGAACAGGCATAGAAAATCCACCCCAGACACACTCAGAAAATGCCCAGTGGGGTCCAGGGAAGCCGCAAAGCAAATTTGAATCTATGATGTTTACCATGCAACAAAGTATGATAGAACTCATGTCATGTATGAAAACAACTATGCAAACTCTTGTTCAGAACCAGAACATGGTGATTCAGCCGCTTTGTAATGTCCCCATATATCAAGACTTTTTAAAATCACCGAAATTCGCGCCTTAGTTAGTAGCGATAATAATTATCGGAGCTGTATGACGTTGCCAGGTCATCTAAATGACAATTGACCAGCTGGTAAATATTGATTCGGAATTTTGGATATGGGTTCTTCGATTCCTCTGCATCTAGCTTCGATCTTTTCTTACGACGATCGTCAAGCTGATACGTTCAGTCTAATCCCATCAGAGATAAGACCAAGAAAAAGGCAAATCAAGTAAAAAAAAAATAGAGAGTACAATCACATGTGCTCCCAACTTTAATTCAGCTTTTATTTCGGCATCATTACTAAAAGGCCACAAAGAAAAGACAATTAACAAATGACAGTGGATTGCCGTGTTGGCTAGGTAGATATTTTAAAGAAAATTAAATTAGGTCACGCGTGTTAGTTTTATCTTCGACTACACAGCGAGAAATTGTTCGTTTCCACTAACGAGGAAAATCACTGGTTACCCAAGGAAGCGAAGCAGAATTTTAAGCTATTCCACGACGACCCAAAAGTTCAGCTGGAGAAATTTTGTTCGGAGGTCGCAGAAAATAATTTACAGAAAACCAACATAGAAATAAAAACCCTTAAAAACTAGTGTGAAACAAAAACATAAAAAATATAATTCATAACCCCCAATAAAAGTATGTTCAACGTAATAGCGAGTAAAGGCAAAAGCTGGAAAGCTTATAACAAGCCTGAAAAGGATACCCATGTTTCTATTGTTTTTGTAAATGTTTCTATTCTTCAAGGGCGCTCTTACGCCACAGCTTGTAGCACAAAAGTCAAAATAATAAATGACTAACCTACATATATCCTTGTGGAATTCGAACGGCATTTCACAGCATGAACTTGAAATAACTCACTGCCTAAATGTAAATCACATCGACGCCATGCTGCTGGTTGAAACGCACCTCACAGGGAGATATAACTTCCATATAAGAGTATATACCTTCTACCGCACCCGGATGGCAAGGCCCACGGCGGAACTGACATCTTAATCAGAGAACGCATCATCGTGTATTCTTTGAAGTTCAGAGCTTCCTCGACGTGACTCACCACTTAATGCAGTGCGGTCTCGTTCGATCGACCTTTTCGGTATGTGTGTTGAGCATTCGACAGGTGATCTCCCTCCGCCTTGTCTCTTATGTGTATGTCCATTAGCCTTTCCATGGTCTTCACGATGAAGGATGTTAGGCTGATCTATAATCCTTTGCACTGTGGGGCCAACGACCAGTTTTTGTGGCATTAATCATGCTTTCAAAAAAAAAAAAAAAGAATCAGTTAAAGAAAATTTTTAACCGAAAAATTTGAAAATATAATCTACAATAAAACACTAAAGTAAAAATGGAGTGGTCTTACCGTGTTTTATACAAAATCGAGGTTTTACTTCTTGCTTCACAGTTTTTTTTTTTTAATAAATAGCATACTGTTTTTGTAAAACTAATGTTTCCCGAAAAGCCTAAAACTTAAGGAACTAGAATTTTATTGTAATAAATATATTTATGTTTCACACCTATTGTTCATCGTCATCGCCTTCGAGGCGTCCTCTTTTGCATTTTTCGTCGTCTCTGTGTTCCACTTCACGAACAATTCCCAGATTTTCACTTTGGGGTTAGAACCTTCAAAGTTAAATTTTAGAGAAAGTGCGCAAAAGTGAACTTCTTTACTAATAGCATTTACTAAGAATGGATAACTCTACAACATATACTAAGTTTTAGAAGTAAAGTAAGCTGGACTCACTTTGTTACTCTATTTAAAAATTAGATTGCACTAGAAGTTTTGTGTTTTATTAGTGTTCGTGCCAACTAAAGATTTATGGGACACCACAGCTAATTTCAACAATCGACGATGTAACGGCGCCTGAAGCAATTTTGACCCATATATATATTTGGGCCTGGAAGTATGCACTTAATTATATATGTAAATAGTGCGTTGCCAATTATTGCACTCCGGCTGCAGTTGCATCGGAGCAACCGATAGTAAGTAGCTGTAACAGAGTCGCAATCTAAAAGCTCAGCTTTGGAACCACGGCCAACTTCACCGGCCTGAGTCCAAATTCCGGTCTCGTTCTTTTCTTGAACAATTCCAAAGCGAACACACGCGTGTTAGTCAAGTTCGATATAACCAATCGTAACCCAAGTCAGAGACATAGTGCTTCTTGCCCACGAGGGAAAATTTTCTCAAGTTCCTTTAAGTTGGCGAAAGGCAAGTAGTTTTCTTGCGTAATGCTGACAGCCTCTTTCATTCGCGACCGTACGAAATAGGGAGTGTCCAGAGGAGCACCCCTTCAGACGCAGCGGACAAGACGGCGGAGCGCCTTCTGCCATTGGCAGCAGAGAAATCAACGGACTACGGTTCCAGAAGCAGAAGCTCCGGCCCCGCTCGCCGTTTGTGATTAATTTTGAGCGTCCAGCGTAGCACCTCCCTTGCAGGGAAGCAGACTCCGCTCCAGCACCTTCGTCTAGGAAGGAGCACCCGCCGCATCATCGCCTAGAAAGGCGCAGCAACTAGCTCGGCGGCAAAGGAAGCCGCGCTAAGTCTCTCCGGCCAGCGAAGCACCCTCTTCGGCTAGAGGAGCAGCGAGGGGATTTAACCTCGGAGTGTAGCAGCCTCCTGCCAGAAGAATAAGAGAATAAACAGTGCAGATGTAGTCACCAGAGTTCTCAGTGCAGTCGGCCATGGCCGTAAAGGTGGCCCAAAAGGCAGATTAAGTTTCATACTCGTGTCCGAGCACAGACTGTTAGAGTGAAAATTGTGGTTAATTCCGATTTTGGAAAAATGTTGGCTTTTCGGCCTTACAGTGATCCCTCGTTAACATAGACGAACATTTAATGAAAACCAGCCGCGCAAAATATTATAAACGGTCACGAGTTCCATAAATTTTGCCGAGTATCAAGCTGCCAACGCTTGTTTGCGTCGATTACACTAAGAGAAAATCTTGTAAAAATGAGATATCTAGATTTGTATTAAAATATTATTACCCCTAAAGGGAAGAGAATTCTTAAATGAGATGAACTGGAATGGAATTAGACCACCCAGAAATACATTTTAATTGATCATATAAATTTATAGGTTTTGAAATTAAGACGTTGTATGACGAAATAATTTAAGAGTTTCGTGAAACCTTTAAATGATGAATTACTGAGGTTATAAGATTGTAAGGTTTTTTGAAGGCTGGGTGCAAGTTGTGAATACGGATTATTTAAATTAACCCATGGCGACCTCAAGTCGCATTCTCTTACAGCCATCGCGGGAGATCGATCTTTCGTCGCTGGAAAAAATCATGTCACTGTGAGTTACAACAAACAAAGAGTATTTTGTCAAACATTTTTAATATATTTAGTTTATTAATGTGGATCTCTATCCTACTCTTAGGCACTGCTTAATTAATCCTCCTCTTTAGACTCATGTTGTGATTATTAAGGTTTACGATCGTGGGGAAGAAAATTGTATTATGCTGGTAGACTTAATGCTTCTTATTAAAATGTATACCATTGAAATCATGGAGTAATCATTTCGTTGGAACTCAGCAGATGATTCTGCGGTCGTAAAGGGGTATCAAAAGGGATCACTCGAGCAAGATTCGAAGATTGTGATCATAGGTTGGGCGGGTCTTCGATGACGTAATAACACCTACGTCTCATCACCGAATTTCCATCCTCTTCGCTTTTCCTATTCAATCTCTTTCAACTGTCTCTTTTGGAATTTGTTTACTTTTCTCTACCCGATTTCCGATATTATTTCGTATGCCGTCGCAGCACGCTCAATTCTTTTTTAATAAATAATAAGCCAATGCCAGATCAGACAGAGCAAGACCACCACCCCCAAAGCCGACGAGCTAGAGCCGGACCCTATAGCGTGCCCCGCAAAGTCAGATCTTGGTCGAAACAGTGCTTTTCAATTATTATTATTATTATTATTATTAAAAAGTGGCGCCCAATGTGGGGCCTTAGTGAGTACTGTCTTCACTCATTATGACTCATTTGTAACTAAACTCCAAAAGTTGAAAATCTTTATTATCTTCCTTCTATACTCTATATCCCAAAAATATTATCTTTTATCGCGTAAACTGTGAAGGTTTTGGAACTGAAATGGAATCATATCGACCAGACCAAAGCATATGGCGTGTAAAATCGGTTTCGTTTCGAATTAATTTTTTGGTGTTCAATTGTTTGTGGAACACAGAAGGGAAAATAACCAAGGTTGTTCCTCTAGCCCATGCAAAAGTACCTTGCTTTTAGTTCAAACAACTTCAAAATCTAATTCGAAAACTAAGATTTGGAACATATAGACACATCTTACGAGAAGGTCATATCCCGTCAAAGTTGGAGAATGTTATTATTTTCTGTACGAATTATTCTTGGAAAACAGTCGCGTTGTAATCGAACGACACTCTGTCCGGAATGATTTAACAGATTACTCTTCATTACCTTCATTCCTTTATCTGTAGGAAGTATCCATGGAAAACAAGCAGCGTTGTTTGCGAACGACACTCTGTCCGGAACGACTCGGCAGATAACTTTCACTCTATATTACTATTTTTCTATAACCTCTCGCTATTAAAGTCCAGAAAAAAAATTTCGGCAAACTATATTGATACCCTGCGACCTGCCAGACATCTAGCTTAGAGTTCAATCAGTATCTTTTGAGTATTTTGAGTTTATTTTTCTCTTAGCTAAGAGCTACCGAATATCTTTAGAGCATTCCGATTATCGTTATCTTATTTTTCTTTTTTCGAGATGATTCGATCTCCAGTCGGTACCTCGGTGCCGTTGTGCCCGATGTGCGAAACAGAAATTAGAGTTGGTGTTGACGCGTACGTGACGTCATGCCAACATGAGTTTCACAATAAGTGTATTGAGACTCATTTTAAGGGGAACGATAAATGTCCCGTTTGCTTAGTGCCTTGCAGGCCGATTGGTCCGCAAACGCGCTCTAAAGGTTTGATTTTGGAAGATGTTCCGATAGAACCGTCAGGATCGGAGAAGAACCGACGTAGTAGAAGTACCACCTATGAAGATAGGAAGGAGGCAAACCAACCAAACCGTGATGACCCGAGTAGTTGGCTGCATATGGAGCGGAGATTGCTCACGTCTCTGTCAGAGAGATTGGTAGGATTAGTTCAGAGTTCAGTAGAGGAATATTTACAACGATTGGTCGTTACTCCAGCCCATACGAATTCGAATGGAGAAATAAGACCTAATTTGCCTTCGCATACATCAGAAAGTCAAGGCAGGCTCCACGAGAGAGATAGAAACAACCGAAACGAAAATGTAGGTTTAAAACAAGCGTGGTCACCTAATTTTCAAAGAAGTGTTGTGTCTGATTTAAATAGCCGGCCTGATAAGGTCGTGCAGATCCTGAATTTGGTGGAAGGTGAAGTACTCAGGAGTCGGAGTGTCGGTGTATAACTTCATATACAGAGTGGAGGCCCTCACACACCAGACCTTGGAAGGGAACTTTACTGTACTGTGCAGACATGCCAGTGCCCTTTTTGAAGGTAAGGCTTATGAGTTTTATTGAAGGTACCACAAGTCCGTGAGAAGAATTCAATGGGATTTGTTGTGTTCCGCCCTGCGAGTACAATTCCGTGAGGAAAGGGACGATGTAGACATCGAAGATCTTATCAAAAACAGGAAGCAGAAGACCAACGAATCTTTCGACAGCTATAACGATAGCATATCGGTATTACTTGATCAATTAGAAGTTCCTTGGTCCGCTCGTAAGCTTGTTCGTGTCTTAAAGAATAATTTACGTCCCGAGATCAGGCATGAGATTCTTAACGTCGAGATTCAAACCGTGTCAGAGCTAAGAGAAACTTGCAGAAGACGCGAGGTCTTCTTAGATGAAGTAAAGAAGACTCATGGATATGCAAAGTCCAGTCCGTTTAGGCGTGAGATCTCAGAGATAGCTCAGGAGGTAGAAGAGCATGATGATTGTGAGGCGGCGACAGAACTAGGGATTGACGCATTCTCCCTAGTATGCTGGAACTGCAGGCAAGAAGGCCACAGATACCAGGACTGCTTATCAGAACGGAAAATTTTTTGTTATGGTTGTGGAGTACCCAACACGTATAAACCAAGTTGTTTTAAATGCGCAAAAGTCTCCAAAGTCGGCACGACGAGGTTGCAGTACAAACCGAAGCCTTTGAGTGCCTTAAGGAATCAGTCGACAACGACGGATTAACCGGGATATCGCCTAAGGTCGATAGCCCCACTTCTTTGGATGTAGCAGCTAGTCAAAATATTCCCCTGCTTCATCGAAAGATTTCTAAATTAGAGAAAACACTTGCCGTACGTAACATTAGTTGTTTACCGGACTTACACAAGTGCAAAACTCGTAGTTCAAACCGCATAAATACCTTTTGGCAAAGCGTAAAGTGTTATAAATTTGGACTAAATTACATTTGTGCCAATCCACATATTTCTAGGGATCCTCGACCTTTTATACCAGTTCGTTTAATGGATCGCACCGTTTATGGGTTGCTCGATTCGGGAGCGTCTATAAGTTGTGTAGGAGGCGAGTTAGCATTCGGACTTGAGAGAGGCAACTCGACATTCAAATCATTGGAGAGGAATGTTGTCACAGCCGACGGGAGTCCTCAGCGAATAGCAGGACGAATCAAAGTCGAGATAGAGTACGCAAACGTTAAGAAATGCTTACCTCTTTATAAAGTGCCATCTCTTAAGCACGACTTATACCTGGGAATAGATTTCTGGAGAGAGTATGACCTTCTTCCCAAAAGCTTATCGATAGAGGAGGTAGCAGTTTCTGAAGCGAAGTCGTGCGACCTCAGTGTGGATGATACTCATGTGTTATCTAACGATCAGAGAGCAAAGCTAAAGAACGTAATCAATTGCTTTCCCTCATTCACAGAAGAAGGCCTGGGTAAAACCTGCTTACTCACACATTCCATTGACGTGGGTAATGTAAAACCGATAAAACAACGTCATTTCCCGTTATCACCAGCCGTGGAAAAAGCCATGTATACGGAAATAGACAGAATGCTGCAGTTGGGGGTAATAGAAGAATCGCAAAGTGCTTGGTCTTCACCAATAGTGATGGTAACAAAGCCTGGCAAAGTTTTAATTTGTCTTGACTGTCGGAAGGTAAATAGCTTTACCGAGAAAGACGCATATCCCTTGCCACAGATTAGTGGGATTTTAAGCAGACTTCCTAAGGCAGAATTCATAACCAGCTTAGATTTAAAGGATGCTTATTGGCAAGTGCCCTTAGAGGTCAATTCACGTGATAAGACGGCCTTTACGGTCCCAGGTAGACCGCTCTACCAATTCAAAAAAATGCCATTTGGCCTTTGTAATGCGACCAGTACTATGTCGAGACTGATGGAGAAAGTTGTACCGCCGCATTATCGAAATTAAGTTTTCGTTTATTTAGACGACTTGTTGATTGTTTCTTCAAGCTTTGAGACGCATTTGGAGGTTCTCTGAGAGCTGGCTTTGCACATAAAGAGATCCGGTCTAACAATTAACGTCAGCAAGAGTAATTTTTGTATGAAGGGAGTCCGTTATTTGGGACGTATAATTGGTGACGGCGGGATATGTACAGATCCTGAAAAGGTAGCAGCGATCACTAACTTCCCGATCCCTAAAACCTTACGAGGACTTAGAAGCTTCATAGCCCTTTGCGGGTGGTATAGGAAGTTTGTTCCAAATTTTGCTGCTTTGTCTGCCCCGTTGACCGATTTAATGACTACGAAGCGAAAATTCATTTTAACCCCGGAATCAACTAAGGCTTTTCATGAGCTAAAAAAATCTCTCACTGAAGCACCGGTGTTGTGTAATCCGGATTTTTCGAAGCCCTTCTCGATACACTGTGATGCAAGCAAGACAGGAGTAGGAGCAGTGTTGGTTCAGGTTTCTGAGGAAGGTGACGAGCGACCGACTGCTTTTGTGTCAAAGAAGTTAAATAAAGCTCAACGGTCACGGAACAAGAGTGTTTGGCTGCCATAGTTGCTCTTAAACATTTCCGTGCGTACGTCGAAGGTCACAAGTTTCAAATAATAACTGATCACGCGTCGCTTAAGTGGCTTATGGCCAATCGTGATTTAAATTCCCGGTTGGGACGATGGGCGATCGCTCTACAGCCCTTTAAATTTCAAATCGATCACTGCAAGGGGTCTTTGAACGTAGTTCCCGATACATTGTCTCGAGTCAACGAAGACGAACTTGCTGATGTTGATCTGCAAGTTGGTCTACTTGTCGATTTGAATTCGATGCATTTTAAATCCGCTGAATATAAAGAGTTAATCCAAAGTGTCAGCGCAAACGAAGCGAATTTTCCTGATCTAAAAGTGGATGATGGAAGCTATGGATACCAGGAGAAATGGTTCCGGAAGTTCTCGCGCATGCTCATGACAGTCCGTTATGCTCGCACGGCGGGATTCATAAAACCATTGAGAGAGTTAGGCGATATTATTATTGGCCAGGACTTGTAAAAGATGTAAAGGCATATGTCAACGCTTGCGAGGTGTGCAAGTCCAAGTGCAAGCCTCTCTTCGACCTCCGTTAGGAAAAGTTCCAGAGAAACAGCAGTTTTTCCAACGACACTTTATTGATTTCCTCGGTCAATATCCGCGTTCCCGGTGTGGAAATATCGGTATCTTTAAAGTACTCGATCACTTCTCAAAATATGTCTTTTTGAAGCCAGTTAAGAGGATCAATACGGATGTAGTAGTCAATTACCTCGAGAATTAACTTTTTGTGACATTTGGGGTGCCTGAAACTATCGTTTCGCATAACGGCTCCCAATTTCGTGCAGAAGTTTTTAAGACATTAATGCGTCAGTACGGAGTAACGCACGTATTTACAGCGGTGCATGCCCCTCAAGCTAACGCTTCGGAGCGTGTTAATCGTTCAGTCATCTCAGGAATTAGGGCTTACGTACGTCCTGACCAGAAAGACTGGGATGAGTACATGAACAGAATTTTCTGTGCTTTGCGTTCTTCAGTGCATTCTAGTATTGGAACCTCTCCATACTATATGGTCTACAGTCAGCATATGGTTACCTCGGGTTCAACCTATTCTCTCCTCAGGAAGCTTAATTTGCTTAACGATAGGTCCATCTTGTTTAGCCGTCCGGACTCTTTTGAGATTATACATTCGGAGGCTAAGAAACGTATGCATGACGATAATGAAAAGCGATACAATCTTCGATCTAATACCGTAAATTTCAGTGATTTAAGGACATCCGTCAATGACTTAGCTTCAGGTGGTATCCATCTAGGGTATCTGCTACAAATACCTTAGTTGGATTTTAGTGGGGGGGGGTTTTGTAACGGCGCCTGAAGCAATTTTGACCCATATATATATTTGGGCCTGGAAGTATGCACTTAATTATATATGTAAATAGTGCGTTGCCAATTATTGCACTCCGGCTGCAGTTGCATCGGAGCAACCGATAGTAAGTAGCTGTAACAGAGTCGCAATCTAAAAGCTCAGCTTTTGTCTGTATTTTGTCAAACATTTTTAATTTAAATAAAAGTCGCTACACAACGCCTAGGATTGCCAATTAAATGCTAAATTTATCTACGCTACTTAAAACCGAACAAAACAAAACCGAATTACTTTCATTAAAAGCATAAATAATTTTTTTATTATAAAATTTAAACTAAACCGAGCTAGAAATCCAAGTACACGATGAATACTGAAAGAAAATAAAAGATATATATATTAATGAAGACTATTAATTTAACCTAAGAGACCCACAATGAAATATATATACATATATAGTTAAAATATAATGCTACCTTAATATTAATTATTATTTAACAAGCACTATCCAATAATTTATTACTTTTTTCCTTATACTTTATATTTAGTGTATTAATGTGGATCTCTATCCTACTCTTAGGCACTGCGTAATTAATCCTCCTCTTTAGACTCATGTTGTGATTATTAAGGTTTACGATCGTGGGGAAGAAAATTGTATTATGCTGGTAGACTTAATGTTTCTTATTAAAATGTATACCATTGAAATCATGGAGTAATCATTTCGTTGGAAGTCAGCAGATGATTTTGCGGTCGTAAAGGGGTATCAAAAGGGATCACTCGAGCAAGATTCGAAGATTGTGATCATAGGTTGGGCGGGTCTTCGATGACGTAATAACACCTACGTCTCATCACCGAATTTCCATCCTCTTCGCTTTTCCTATTCAATCTCTTTCAACTGTCTCTTTTGGAATTTGTTTACTTTTCTCTACCCGATTTCCGATATTATTTCGTATGCCATCGCAGCACGCTCAATTCTTTCTTAATAAATAAAAATGAGTGCGTCTACGGACACGCGTTAGGAAAGAATTTCCTTATGCTTGTGTACTATTATGAAACCTAGCAAGATGGAGGTCAATAAGAGAGAAGGAGGTAAATAAAAGAGAAATACAAAACTGATTTTACTCATTCATTCTGAGTGTATCAATTTAATAAATTTATTCAATCATAGTAACAATAGGCTTATGGTAACTATATTATGATACAAAGGTTAGAGATAGGATTTTGTCCAAGTATCTCGAAAAAACTAGCATCGTTATTAATGATTAAATTTAATTCTTCATGAAGAAATTTTGTTAATGGCTCAGATTTTTTTTTATCACGAAAGTTAATGTTAAAATCTCCTGCTAAAATTAGGGGAAGTTCGTGCAAATTTTTTTTATATCTCTGAAGAAGCCGAGAACCTTCTGTAGTATATTCTAGCAGTCCTGTGTGAATGAACTCTTGAATATCCAAAATTTTCTGATTCGGTGAAACGTAGATTACTGCCAAGACCACAGTGATACCCTTTTCCATTACACACCGAGCTGCACATAGGTCCGCAACAGTTGTAAGTCGACAAAAGAAGTCCTGAATGTTGTTGGGCATCACATCCATGTCCGGCGTTACACGATTTGTCATTCAAATTTTGGTATATTGCTACACCCCCTGCACGAACAGTATCACGTTTGAACTGGACGATGCACTTAAAGTGTGGTATATGACATTCCTGATCATTAGCCAACCACTTTTCGGACAGCAATATAACGTTGTTCTTCAGAATAACACTGTCTTTTAAATCGCCGTTATGATTTTTTAAACTTTGTACATTGAAAGTAAACAACGAGACACCTTTTTTATTGCTCATGAGATCCATGATAACTTGCTCTCTAGTTTTCAGTGTATTCAACGACAGCCTCCTGAATTCTGCCACTAACGAAGAAGTTGTCGTTGCTTGTCTATGACTATGATGAAATCTGAATATTTCTGGATCATCATCGGGTGTAACAATGAATAAACCTTCGATGCTAGTTACGCGAGAAAGTGCAACATAAACGAGCTCATGTCGATGAGTTCTGTCGTACTCATAGACAATTTTATCGTACGTCCCTCCCTGTGATTTATGAATGGTTAAAGCACAAGCCGAAATTATTGGGAAGTGTTTTCGTTTGACACTGACTTTCTTGTCCATTGTCAAAGTTATGGTTAATGTTCTCAATTCAATGGGCACAGCAGGAGGACTAACTCTGTTTTGAACTGCCAACCTAGCATTTTTTTTTCTTACTTTTTGACCGACTTTCGGTGCATCAAAAAATTCCAACCAGACTCGACAAACGTTGTTATCTTCATGGAAGTCCAGATGAACTAATTTTCCAA
>VNJV01002955.1:0-34620 GCA_008042635.1 Drosophila nikananu
TTTTTATTAACAGATTTCCGTCTCTGGTTTTTTTGCATTCTGCAATTTCTCCACCAATCGTGGTGTCAATAGTTGTTTTTATTGTGAAAGGCGATATTCCGCTAAGCGATCCACCGTTTGTTCTAGCAATAACAAGGTATTTCCCCTCTGAGAGGGGAGGTCTCTTCCAGGGGGGGTCGAGCATTTATTTGCTTTTCGGAGATCGATCGTCTCGAACTTATTGATTTCCGATCTGATAAGCGTTCTATTTATAGACACTGGTAAGTTCACTTCGGGTTTAACGAGGTTATTGCACTTGGGAGAACTCAAGAAAGGCACAACCGTTCGTATCGACTGTCGAAACTGAACTGTTATACATAAATGGTTTGTAGCCATTGAAACGTTTAAACAATATTACATTTATCTAAAAATTTGATAAATATCAACATCTTAAATAAAAAAAATGGATATAAGACCTTACTTTTACTTTGGTGACTGGGAGATTGTACATTTTAGCTTTCACTGAAACATACTTGTAGCTCCGATTGACCGCCTTTATGTAACAATATTCAAAGTGAATGAAGGTCTCATCGACGGAAGTGCATTTAAGATTCGTAAACTCATACTTGGAGGATATCTGCAAAAATTAGTTTAATAAAGTATCTTTTAGTATCATCAAACTCACCTCGGCCACAAAATATAAAATAACTATGAGCTCAGCAAAAGTAAAGGCCCTTTTTGTCATTTTATTGATGGGCTTTAAACAAAAACAGCTTATACGTGTCAAACAATCGACAACGGAATGAAGAATGCATTAAAAATACTTAACAATTTAAAATGTTTCCCTTCAATTCACACAAATTAAACTCATTACCTATTGGTTTCAGTGGGTATCGTATTTACCCTAAACTCGATCACTACTATGGTAAAGTGGTCAGATTTTCATAATACAGGGGTATAAAATTGAGCCATTATTTTAATTTCACTTTTAAAGGACTTTTTGTCAATAGATGAAGAAGATATAATTAAACTTTCATGGATAACTGCTCACATTTTATACAAATAAATGGAAATAACTGACTTAACTCTAAGCTAGCTAGAATAAATAATCTATCGAACAAAGTCCAGCTCGGATTCCATATGATTTTTTAGTTAATGATGCCTACTTTATTTCTTACACTTTATTTGCTCATAGATTTAGGACCCTTAAGGTGCAGAGAGTGAGGAACAACACCTGAGAACACCTGTATATTGATTGAAAACAGCTTCTACTATATATTGGGTACCTTTTGCGTCCTAGAATGCAGCCAGGCATATCGAATAGACCCACCCACAGAAAGGCATTAGCACTCCCACGCACAGGCTCGCCCAACTCAATTGAAAGATTTACCTAACAAATCTCTGGCCCTGATCATGTTTACTTAGGATAAATAATTCAATATACATGGGACCTTGCATAAGGTGGGCACCCGGTGGCAAATCCCGGCATTGTGAAACAGTGCCAGCCCAAACCCGCCTCCCGGCACGCCTATCTCTTTGATTGAATCTCTGGCTTTATTGTATTCCTCGCTGCCTGACATCCTAAATAAAAATGAATATATAGATAAAAACAATGTGGAGGAACTTATACATACATATGTGTGAGTTGGAGAGGTGGATTTGGTTTAACACTGTTAAAAATATATTTCATTTATGATTAACAATATTTCAAAATAAGCTAGATTTACTGAGTTTAAATTTTCCTAAAGGGTTTGTCCATTTTACTTGTAAAATAATTTAGATTCACTCAGAGATTATGTTACATCTTAGGGAGACGGCTATTTTGATATATAAAATTCTATAAATATATTAATCCCTTATGGAAAATTTACTGATTTTATTTAAATTAGATATTAATCAGCTTTTCTGTTTAAAATAGGTACTTATTAAGACTAAGTAACTAAACTCATTAAACTAATTAATTAATATTTTAATTGTATATTTGCTAGTCAAGTAAACTAAGAGCTTATCTATTAAAAGTTGTTTCTTGTTTTCTAAATTTTTTCCCTGTGCACGAATATTCAATATTCCATGGGAGATTACATATACATGTACCATATATGTACTCGAACGCCTCTTTGTGGACTAGAGAAGTTATCATACGCCTCGTCAGTTTTATTTGCACGAGCTCAAAACATCTTGTCTATTGAATTATTTGGAATTGATGGACTCACAGAGAGGAAGGATACTCGGTGCATACTTTGTGCAGAGTCAAGCGTTTTGAAAACCACTTAAAGGATTCCAATTGCAAAAATGTTCGCAAAATTTGAAATAGCTTTTTCAACCCAAGTTCTCAGAGCTCACTTCTCTAGCATTTTGCACGCTTTCCCTGATTGCTTTTGTTTGCACTTAACATTCGCCCGCCCCCGTTGCTCATTTTCTTTCAATCTAAGGAAAGCGAAAAAAATATAAAATATATTTTTGACTGCACTCTTAAACTTTTCTGGTCTCTGGCCGTCCTTGAATCCATCTTTTTCGTTCTTATTTACCACTATTTCATTCCCGCCCTGCCCAAGAGCCAAAGAAAAGTTTTAATTGCAATTTTCAGTTTGACATTATTCGTTATTGCGCGCGTTTTTCTTGGACGTCTTTTTGCAATTAATGTAAACTTATTTACCCGGGTCAACAAGTCACTAAGAAGCCCCACTGATTTTTCACTTCTCCGATTCTCTTCCAATGCAACTTGCAGGGCGCCCACGGATCGCAAGAAGGAGCACATCAAGCGCCCAATGAACGCCTTCATGGTCTGGGCCCAGGCAGCCCGTCGGGTCATGTCCAAGCAGTATCCGCATCTCCAGAACTCGGAGCTCAGCAAATCGCTGGGCAAACTGTGGAAGTAAGTAAACTATATATAAAGCACTCAAAACTAAGAAAGAGACGAGGAAAATTTGGTTTTTAGGGGACCAGAAGATACCCTAGTTATTGATTAATAGTCTGGTAAAATTAATGTGAGCTCAAAGAATAAATACAGAAACAAAATAATTTATAGCTAAATCAACAATAACTCCTCCTATTGCCTGTTACAAACACTGTCACTAGAGCAATATACCCTTAGAGCCTCCTTAGTACCCCGTATAAATAGAAAAGTGCAGAAATGGAAGAAGCACGTCCCTGGCAGCATAAACGTTGGGGCATGGACCACTTGGAAAGTGTCTTTTATAAGCTCCACTTCTCGGCCCGGCAAAGAAGCCACCAGGAGATGGAACCAGTGAGTGGACAGCAGCCATTCCCTCGAAGTTTATTTAAGGGCTTTTGGCCAAGACAGGGAATTGCATTAGGGGACAGTTCTCAGTGCCAACCAAATGATATCAGATACGCGAAGGTAACAACGCCAGCTAAAGTAACAACAAATAAATTCAGATAAATACCAAATATAAGTGAAGATAAATAATAACATATCGCAAACATTTGTTTTAGGATTTATTGCTATTCAATTCAGATGCATAAAAAAAGACATCAAAATCAATTGAAAACAAATTTCTAGAATTTGCGTATTAAAATATAGGAAGAGTTAACATTTACTCCCTAAAATCTAACCTAAGTCAATACAAAATCGAATTTCCGTACACTATCTGATCGTATAACTATTGCGAAATTCCTGTTCAGTAATCATAAATCGAATTATATTTAGAATATATACATTTCCGATCGCATGAGTCACTGGCTTTACACCCTTAGAAATCTATCTGCCACTGATGGATCCGATTAATCCCAAACTGTCAGGCCAAACGAGATCTGCGCCACAGCGGCGTCGTTTTCCTACATTGTTTGTAATAAAATATTGTCCGGTTTGAAATTAAAATTTCACAGTTCAGCGCTTTGGAGGCCAGAGATAAGCATTCTTCGACTGATAAGAAACCAAAGCATCCGCCTCAGCTAATTGGGAATGCGAGAGCTGGACCAATTTGTTAAGCCATAAATAAAGCTCGTTTAATTGACTGTCACAGAGAGTATTTTTTTTTCTTTAAAAAAAAACCTTTAGGAGAATTAATTGGAATGAACATGGATTCGAAAGCCGAAAGGCAAAAACTGTGGGGAAATTTAAAAGTAAACAGCATTTAACAAACTGAACACAGAGTACCAAGTCACATTAAAAATTTACACATTTTATGCTTCATTAAGAATGAAATGCCTATGAATTTATGTTAACCCCCTTAAGGTATTATCACAGCTTAAGAACTTTAAAATATTATTTTCTATTACCCCCTAATACAATTTTATATTTGGTTTTCTATAGAAATCTTAAGGATAGCGACAAGAAGCCTTTCATGGAATTCGCCGAGAAGCTTCGGATGACGCACAAGCAGGAGCATCCTGACTACAAATACCAGCCGCGTCGCAAGAAGGCGCGCGTCATGCAGCCCCAAAGCCACGGGGAGGGTGGGTCTCCATCTGGAGCCGATATACCATCATCCACTTCTAGTTCCACCGCCAAGCCAAGGAACAGCACTTCCACCATGACCAGCAATGGCCAGAGGCGAGCTGGGAAGTCGGGAAGTGCAGCCGGCTTGAGTCTTTGTACAGCGGCAAGCCCTAGTTCCAGTTCCAGTGCAAATTTGGCGCTGGCCAGCAGCAGCAGCAGCTCCGATGTCTTCAGTAATGAGGCCTTCATGAAGTCCCTGAACAGTGCCTGTGCGGCCAGCCTGATGGAGCAGGGTCTCAGTCTGGGCAGTGAAACGGGCCTGGATTCACCCTGCTCCACGGGCAGTTCCCTCTCCTCGCTGACGCCCCCGGCCACGCCATACAGTGGAGGCTCCTCATCGGCAAACCTCGGCCGCTCCACAGTTCCAGCTGCAGTAGCTTCAGCAGGCAATAACCCAAGCCTCTTGCTGCGACAACTGAGTGAGCCGGTGGCGAATGGCTCTGGACACGATTACGGAGTCCTGATGGAGGCCGGCAGGGAGTACATAGCTCTGGGTGAGGTCAATTACCAGGCACAGGCGGCCGCATCGGCGGCAGGTCAGGAAATGGACTTCCTGGAGAACATCAATGGATATGGCGGTTATGCGGGCGGAAGGGTGAGTTACCCAGGCTATTCCTATACTGCAACTGGGGGAGGATTTGGCACGGAGCAGCAGCAGCAGCATCATCACCACCCTCAGCAGGCGTCACAGGCCAGTGGAGCCTTAAATTACAAGCCCACCAGTGCCTCCGTCGTCTCCTCATCCGCCGCCGCCGACATCGATCCCAAGGAAATTGACCAGTATCTCATGGATCAAATGCTGCCCATGACGCATCACCATTCGCCGCCTTTGAACTCCTCCGCCTCGCTCTCCTCGGCCTGCTCCAGTGCCAGTTCGCAGCCGGTGGTGGAGTGTGCCGCCTACTACGAGCACTTGGGCTATCCCACATCCACCACCTCCTCCTCCATTGGCAATCAGGCCTCCCAGGGCTCGCCCTTTGCCACACAGCAGCCATATGCCAATGCCAGTGCAGGAGTAACTGCCTCCCTGGCTCCCGCCTTGAGTGTTTCCTCTCCGCAGCAGCAGCAGCAGCAGCAGGAGCTGCAGCAGCCACTGCAGGAGCAGCATCCGCACCAGCAACAGCATCAGAATCCATCGCAGCATCATCTGTGGGGCACTTACACTTATGTCAATCCCTAAGCTACTTAATTTGCGCATTTGTTGCCCTGCACAGAGAGGAATTGGGGAATTATGAGTAAGCTTTGGACGAAAGTCGCAGAAAAATATTTTTAACTAATATTTAACAAAAAGAGTTCCTTAAAGCCTTTATAAACTTGAACTAATGTGTCGAATATTTATTTTATAAACAAAATATAAGCTATTTTTGCTATAAAATAACAAATCATATAATTCTCAAGTCAAATGTATTCTTCTTAAAACTTTTCTGCATGGGTTTACTTTAATTTTATGAAAATCAGCTTTCATCTAAAAAAATAATTACATTATCAACGCTTTTAAGAGCATTTATTGAAATGGCTTTGCAAAAACATTTTTGTATTGTTCCCTCTGTGCAGGAGCCCCTGTTCACCTCCAAATTCCTCCCCTCTTTATGGGTCACTCAGATGGCTTTCGTTTATTGGTTTATTGTCTGTGCAATGTCTGTGTGTGTGCTTGGCTCGAGGGTCTCTTTGAAGATTCCCAGCAATTTAAGCTAATCGCTGCGATTTTCGTTTATGGCTGCATTGCTCTCCCTTCAATATGCGATTCAAATGCGAATCGACAAGAAATGGCCAGCCATACAATCAAAATGGAAATTGTTTCATGAGTTGATTTTGCCTTGGCCAAAAAATGGTTGGGGCTGATATCATAGCTAATTGGAAGCAATATAAACTAGTAGTTTTATTGGAAATTCGAATTAGTAAGCTAATAATATTTAAAGAAGAAAAGACAGTATACGCAAGTGTGTAAAAAATAATTAAGAATGCTATGAATATGCACTAGAACTCTAAGTAAAATGTATCGATAAGGCAAATCTAAAAACAAATACCATCACATAAAATGTTAAAAAGTTGAAAATTATAATAAATTTATAGAAAATCGTTTGGCAAATAAATATGAAATATTTTTAATTCTGTAAATTCAATTTAAAGAAAAACGAAACAATTGGACTTCAGAGACGAGGTCAGAAAAGGTAAGCAAATCCAATTTGTATCAGCTTTCAGCTTACAGAATGAATATTAATGTTTCAGATTTTTGTTCGAAATAAAACTGGCGAAAAATCTGCAATCTTAAATTGCCTCTGGCTGGCAGGAAGTCTGCCAAAAAGGGCGTGGCCTTTGGCAGTTTCCCACACTCGCTGGTTTCGGTGTCTGTGCGTGTCGGCAGTTGGTGCTTTAAAAGCACCTGTAACCGTTGTAAAACCAAAATAAATTCCAACGAAATTAACACCCGCCTACCAAAAACGACTATTTCACTTCATTTTTGCGCAGAGCAAAACAATTTTAAATAAAATGAAAATCACACTCAGCCTCGAATGGAGCAAACGCGTTATTTTCTGTTTGTTTTCTCCTTTGAATTTTGTATTTAGCACAGCATTTATTTTATTTATTTAAATTTTGGAAGCTTAAGTTCAATTTGCGCCTGTAACAAGTTGTTGTTAATTGAAGAGCAAACAAAAAAGGAAACAAAACCAATGCAAAAAAAAAAATCAAATGCGAAAAGACGTCGAAAAGAAACATTAGAAGAGCAGAGGAAAAGCAAAAATGGCCGGAAAAATAAAATGGCGAAATACAAACAGAAATGTATTTATATGTGTATGCATTAATTTAGAAAGTTGCAAATTAACACATTTACCGAAACCCCCTTGTTTATTTATTCACATAATTTATGTACAGTATTTATTTTCAGATTTTTTTCTTTCTTTAGCTTTATTTCGTGTTGGTGCCAGTCGCCAGACGCTTTCTCAGTAATTATGTAAATTATTTTTGTCGATTTAGCGACCGCCGATTGGGCAGCCTATTTGCTGGAATTATTGCCCCACAAAAAGTGGCAAGAAAGTATCGAAAACTGCTCGGGGTTGGTCCCCAAAGAGCCAAAGAATTCTAAAAGTTTTGGGGCAAAATGAATAATCAGTTAATGAGCTTGCATTATTAATATATCAATTAAGTTGTTCAATGGGCAAGATTTGAAGCTGATTGGATTTTTAATTAATTATGCAAAGCATTTGCGAAAAATGCTTTGTAGACAGGGGTTGGTATATATTTTATACACAGCATCAAATATATTTAAAAGTTAATATACATAAAAATAAGTAAATAGGTTAAAAGCGATATTTTAAGAAAGTAAAATGTCCGTTTTATTATTTTTAGTAATCTTGTTTTATAAAATTGTGCCGAAAAACATAATTCTTGTTATGAGAGGATATTATAAATAAGGCTTTTAAAGTTTTTTTTTTATTTCAATAAGCGACTTAAGACCTAAGACTCTTTAATTAACATTTGCTTTACAATAAATTTGTCTTTGCTTAATCCAACTTCCTCGAAATCGAGCTGCTTTCCTATTTCTTCTGAACAAATAAGTATTTATTTGATGAACCCAATTTACTCATTTAATTTATATTTGAATTTACTTTCTCGGTAATCGCTTAGTGATGAAGGAAAGATAATCTGACTAATTTAATTTGACTCAATTTTGATTGACGCTGAGCGGTGAAAAGCGAAATAATTTTGTGTTTGCGGGGTGAAACAGGAGGTATTCACGTGGCAAATTAGAGGACGGAGCGAAATGCAGTGAAGCAGCAAATGTGGATGTCATTCCTCATTAATTTTCAGAGCGGACAGGCCAAACAAATGTTATGACTGCCTGACGCCGCCCATTCATGTCCCGACAAGGACACCGCTCTCCTTTGTGCCTTGGCTGTTTAAATATTATTAAAACTAATGACGTTTGCAGCAAACTTTTGCCCGAACTCGGGCCTCTCTTTTTATTGCCGGTCATGCAACGGGGCGTATGCGTAATGAAATTCTGTTGCCTTGTGCTCTCTCTCACCGTAACTCAATTAATGGAGGAGTCGGAAACTTCTGCCATGCGGTCTCGGTTTAAATTCACTTAAAACTTGCCTGATCCGATTGTTCGGAATAGACCTCTCTCATTAGGCCGGAGCTTAGCACCTGAGCTCGTGTCTGAATGAAAATATTATTCAAATTGGGCTGCACACGAGACATGCCTAATGGCCGTGGAAAATCTTTGAGAAAAGCTGCTGGCTTTTTCAGTCAGAGTTGGATGTTAATAATGTAGAGAAAAGAAAATATACTTAGTTATGTATAGAAATAATTTAAATAATTAAATATTTATTTATTTCTTATTTTAAATGAACAGTTTATATATTTATTTCAAAGAATTGTGTACAACCAAAACTAGCAATCCTCTATTTCGTGTTTCTTAAAGAATATTCTAATTTTTCTTGGTTTTTATAGTTTTTTCCCGACATTTTTCGGCAGCACAGCTAGTGACCCCTTGGCAAATTCCACTCGGACTTGGAAAGTGTGCCAGCCAGCTCAGAAAACGAAATTGTAGGAGAAGAAAAATGGATGGGGCCGAGTAATGGCCGCATTCTGGCTGTTGTTTTCCTCTGCAATTTGGTTTTTAACGGCAGCAAAATGTGAAAATGTCAGGCACTCAAGCAGCTCAAGTTATCCTGCGGAGTGGCGAACAAAACAAAGAAGGAAAATAATAATGTGGAGCCATTTGAATAAAATATAAGGCGAGAAAAGTTAAATGTAATGCGAAAGCCGCAGCCAAGCTTCTTTCTTTTTTTTTTTCTTTCATTTTGTATGTTGTGCGTCGTCTACTTGAAAGTAAATTGAAATTTCGTTTCGTTTTTTAATACTCTTGCAGAAGCACTCACATTTTAACGGACATTTAAGATGTTGAATGAGGCATGTTTTTAAGATGAAATCTCAGATATACATAGCCAGATTAGAGGTCTTATAATATGTGAATAAGTGTGTGGTAATTTATCTTTTGGAAGTTTTTATTGATATTGTGTTTAGAATATTAAATTGTGGTCTTTGTTGCTTTTTGTGAGTCTTTTGTTGTCGGTTTAAATTATTTAATCAAAGAACTATTATTATTTAAATACACTTCCAGCAGGGATCTTTGCCTTGCTATATTAATTATTTTTATTACAAATATTTTATACATCTTTTGGTTTAATTTTAAAAATATTAACTGATTTCCTACCCCTAATATTAGCTTTAAAAAAATTAAAAATGGGGCAGTGTATCTCCACTTCGCTGCCTTAACAATAAATGTTTTAGTTGCTTACTCAATGTTACCTGCCTCGTTTAACCGAAATATATTCGAATTTTTAATGCGACCCCTGCCCATGCCCCGAATAAAGAGGCCCCCGAAAAGCGAGAAAGGTGAGATGATTTTAATGGCGGCCAGCATTAGACGAAGGTCTTTTATCGCCGCCCCCAAAAGCCACCCAGCCCCGAAAGCAGGCAGTGCGAAATGCAAACACACTAAACTTCAGCGACTGCTTTAATGCGCTCGCCTGGAAGTATGCAGCGAAATAATTTTGTTTGCACATCAATCAAAGCGTTTTTTTCGACGCCGTACAAAAAGTGGGCGTATCGGGGAGGGGTTTCAGCCAAAAAATCACTTTTGGACCACCGCCCGCCCGCGCATTTAAGCCATCAATCAGCGTCAGGCAAATGCTGCTTATCATATTGCTGGTAGACGCGTAACGCTGCCAGTGCATCAAATTGATATTTGTCAATAATCTTATTTTATATATATATTTTCATTTTTTGTTGCGCATGCTGCGGATGTAGCTGGATATATAGCTGGCTGTGATAAATGTCAGCCGACATGACAAAATATGCTCTGCGGTTGCGGAAGAGACGTGACGAGAGAGCTGCACAATGACACGAAATGGCGGAAAATTACCAATAAATGGCCACATCAATTTAATTAAAAATGCTTTTGGGAAAAAATGAAAAAGTTTAAAGTTTTTTCTTTGAGCTTTATTCACTTTTGTAGCCGTAAACTGCTGGTAAAGCTAATTAAATAGTCAGTTTGCCGGAAATTTATGTGTGTGAATTGTTAAATGGCATACAAGAAAATATTGTAAATAAAATTGGGTATTTCACTTGTTTATAAAAGATATTAATTCAAATTTTATTATGCCTAAGGTGCCTACATTTAAAAAAGATTTTCTTTATTTATTATTTCACATTTTCTCTTGGCAGTCTCTCAATCGGACAAAGAAAATAAATCTCAGACACGATAAAAGGTTTTTTAAATTGGTTACACTTGACAAATAAAAGGGCATTGTGTGAAATGTGATTTTATGGGATACACACAGTCACTCATAACCCCAGGTGAATTTTGCTTCCCGTCCATCGCTGCTTATATACATCAAATATTAGTCAATATTCTATATCCGTGGAGCTGCGTTCGGAGTAAATAATTGCCCGTTTCCTCCCCCAAAAGGACCCTCCAATTCGGCTCGAATTCGTGAAACTATGAACTCGATTGAAGGACAACTTTAATGTACACACAGATCCATCCATTAGCAAAGGCATCGAGCTCTGTGCAGTATAGTACACTTTGAGTGGGCAAAAGCAGCTTGTTAGGCACTCCAGCCATTGCCGGTTGCTACATTGGCAGCTTCTTTGCCTTTCTACGGGCACCAGCTCATGTCTCTGGGCCCGTTTCTGCTCCTTCTCCTTCTCCTGCCGGCTTGTTTTCAATTATCTGGCATTACACTTAGATACACACTTTGATACACATCATTGGCTGTTGTGTGTGTTCTAATCAATGAACATTGAATAACTCCTGGCATGTGGATGGGACTTTTTACGAACACGTCTGCACTTTACATTCAGGAATCCATAGGGAAAATGATGCGTACACAAAGTAGAAGCACTTAGTGATGGGAAGTATCTGGGTAGATAGTTGGTTACTCACTAGGATGTTGAATGTCATATGTTAAAAATTATTTTTAATGTATTCGGGAGATATTGTCACTGTAAAACTAGATAAATTGATTTGAATATACTGATAGTTTAGCTAAGATCTTTTGATATATAAATAAATAAAATATAAACTAATTTGAAAAGGGGGAAAAACTTATGAAGAAATCCTTAAAAAGCTAAGAAAAAGATTTGGGAACAATCGATAGAAGTTTCGATATAAGCCTTTAAAAATCGATTTTCTTACGACTTCCTGCCACCTTTATCAAAGCGCTGCAGTTCCATCCCAGCACATTTATGTGCATGTCGGAATGGTTCTCTTGCACACACTTCTATCTGATTAGCAATTGCACAATTAACCCTTGGAGGCCTACTATACACACACATGTGTGTGCGAGAAAATTGAAATTACCTTTTAACTAGATTTCACACCAACTCACTCTGCCTCCGGGGTTCGCTGTCGTTCTCAGTGAACAATGACTTGGCATATTTTAATTAACCCATTGTGTCGCAGTTCCTGCTTCGTGCCAACAATTATCATTTGCGACGAACGCATTCACACTGCGCCCGACAAAACAACGCTGACAGTCAGCGGTTTTTAATTAACTTTACAAAGCGGCTTCGCATTTCTGCGGAAATTAGACTAAAAATAACAGAGATTGTTGGAAATCGTTGCGGTTTGCCTTTGATTCAAGCTAGAAATTTGCCAATTTCACAGAAAAGGAGGCGAAAGGATTAATAGGAATGCCAACTAATTTCGTTGGACTAAATTCATTGAAAAGCGCTACATGATATCTCGATATTCAAAGGTTTTAAACATATTTAAAATCTTAAAAGGCAAAATTTGCTTCATAAACTAACTTATGATATAAATTAGAGAATAGCAAAGTTGGTCGACTAGGAAACTTCGCGCTGCGGAAGTTCAAATTCATAAAGTTCGCTATTTTCTACCAAATTAGTTATTCAAGGTCATGTTAAAGACCAACCAGGCCAAGAATCCTTTGAAACGATTCCAAGAATTTTGTGGGTGCAACAATTTTCGTGTCTTCTCTTTTATAGTTTTTCTGCAATTTTTTTGTTTTGCTATTCTTGGTTTCCAAAGTTTTTGTTATGTGTGAAATTCTGTGTTGGCCGCAATTTAGCTCCTGAATTCTGGCGCCTGGTGCCTGGCAAGTTCTTTGTCTGCGGTTCCAGTAATGTGAATGTGTGTGTGCCAAAAGGGGTGTATGTGTTCTTGTGGGGGCTAAGGAAGGGTTTTTTTGGGGGTGCCAAGGCAACTTGGAGCGTCTTAATTAGCTAATGGTTGCCTTGCTGCCGCACGGCCTTGCAGGCACGAAAAAGAGCTTAGACTGCCTTGCCGGCTCAAACTCAATTTGCCACGTAACAAATTGGCCTGATTGGCATGCAAAAAAAGGAAACCTTTTCCTATTTTCATTTTCCTACCAGCTGCATAGATAATAATGCAAAGTCTTGGCTACTTTGTCTAGGGCTTCAATGCCCTGTAAGGGGATTCACGGAAGCAGTGGAAATGCAATTTACCTGGGCACTACCTTCCTACTGAGCCACTAATCATGGCTGTGCAATTTGTGGCAGATCAAAGGACTCGCCCATACACTGGGAAACCAAGAATATATCATAAGCGGGATTAGTTTAATTTAATAAAAAAATTCAAATGGTATTTACTTAAGCAGATTGTTATGAAATACACTCACTTATCATAGTCAATTTAAAATGATTATCAAGTTTATTATTAATGTTCCACATATATTCCAATTAAGGGATAAATATCAATCCTTAAGTATTATCTAATCACCCCATCAATTTCTTTCTCTGCATGTCTGCAGTCTTGGGGGAGAAATAAAAAAACGAGAGAAACATCTGCTAAAAGGACACTTAATGGTTATGTAAATTTCAGCCCTCGAATGGCCTTTTGGAAAGCGACTTTTAATATGTAGCCACATAAACATTTCGCTGCCCTGTGGTTTTGTCTATGGTGCTGGCCGTGTCTGCTGGCTTTTATGTAAATGCCTGGCCAACAGTGCGTATGATGTACGCATAAAATGTTTACGAGTGCCGTAATAAAATCAAATCAAAATTTAATGCTGGCACAAGTCCAGGGCGGAGTGGAGCGTATCCAGGAGATCCTTTTATGCCTTAGCATCCATCAAAATGTCAAATGACCTGTCCACACGAGATGGCCAGTCCATATGGATATGGTTGTACTCGTACTTGTATGCTCACTGGAATTCCCCAAACAAATCCTGTTTCTCTAGGATGGAAGTCGCCGGGGCATCAATCAGGATTCGGTGGGGAAGCGCGGGATCCCGTCCAGGAATCACGCTTGGCGCCGTGGCAAACTTTGTGCTAATCCATTTTACGTGCCTGCTATGAATATTCCAAGGGCAAGGACGCTCTCCAGTTCATTCGCTTCTCTGGTCGAGCATGAGAAATGAATTTACTTATCTGTAAGGGAAAATTCGTGTTTGTCTCTGCTCGCAAATACCCCGCTCCAACCCTGCCCCCTGGCACTTTTCCGATGGATGATTTACGCATCCGGCGAAAATCGTCATCAAAAACCGAAAACATACAATTCCTTTTTCGTTTAATGTATGCAAAAAAGGCAGACGAAAGGTGGGGACTTTGAAATATACTCTTCTCATAATCAGCTTAAGGGGAGGCAGTAAGCTTCATTTATTTAAATAATACATTTGATCAGAAACTAAAGACAAAAGTCTCGATTTATCAACGAATTCCTTTGATAAATTATTAAACTTAAATCGAATATAGAAGTAAGTGGGAGTGGTTAGAGCTTTGCTTTCTTTCGTATATATTGTATGTATATATTCATTTCTCTTAAAATTCTTTATAGTTAAAGGTTTTGAATATTTATGTTTTAGCCTTGCCTAAAGCAGGCAGAATTTATTTTATTTCATTAACAATAGAGAAATATTTTCATTGTTTTCTTTAACAATACTTACCTTTTACCGTTTTACGCCCATTTTCTTGGAAAATGCACATCACCGGAAGCCGTCATTAGCACTGCTTACGGCAAGCAGTCACTTACTTTAAGCAGTTCGGATCGAAGCTTCGTGCCAGGCAGTTATCGCAGCTCCATGGCTATTAAAGCGAAATATGAACCCTTTCGGGCAAAATGAGATTGCTTACCAGAATGCGAGCAACATTAGCGAATTCTTATGTATAGTACTTAGACGATGGCTGGCACGTTCGTTTATGTTGAACTTTTGCGGCGGCGGATATTATTTCTGGAGGGGGCTCGAAACGGCCTTGAAGGCGGGCAAAGTTTTCGCCAAGGCGCTCTTTTCACTCCGCCCACTTCATTCACTCATCATCAAGTCAATCAAGTTTTAATGATGCCACAATAAAGCCACCCCGCTGAATAATTTAAGAAATGTCCACAGGGCATTATTTTCTTGCCCCCTGATTTATATTGCGGCATACTTATGAGCTCAGGCGATGGCGAAGAAATCTGAAATTTTAATTGCAAGCAATTTTCCTTAAGTGTCGTCCGGCCATAATTGGAAATTTATGAGAATTTTAATGAATGAGTACAGATTGCCGAACACGCTTCGCTTGCTTGGTTTGCACAGTTTTATTTATTGAAAAATACTTTTGGTTTTCTTGCGGTCTTTCTGGTTGCTTGGTAAATAGTTTCGCATTTGTTTTTTCTTGTTTCTTTGGGTTTACACATATGCATTTAATGATATGATTTCCATTTATGGATTTTCGTATTCGTCTAGATCATTATACACACACACATAGATATATAATACAATTACATTTACATATATATATAACTGGGTCTTTAGACACAAGCGCAGGGTCTGGTAGTTGAACTCTAAAAATACAGACAACACAGTCGACAAGTATTTTATATCTTGTTTTTCTGTCCTGGCGTCTTTTCTTATTCTTTTTTGCCCTGGCCAGTGCCGAGGAAAAACAACATGAAAACGAGATAAATGGTTGGAAAATAAATATATAGAGATTAAATATAGATTTAAAAAAGTTAAGTCTTGTTTATTAAAGTTAGGAGTGCTTTATAATAAATGTTCTATTCATCTTTTATATAAAATATTTAAACAAAGGAGAGGAACTAAGTATTTGCAGTAAATAAAATAAAATTTAAATATCTTTAATAGTTAATTAATTAAATATTTAGTTTAAAAAATAAAATATAATTTAAAGCTATCACTTTAATAATATTTTCAATTACTAAAATGTATAGTTTAAAGCTTGTTTAACTAAGAATATACAAAAATAAATCTCTGTCTTGTTTGTTTAAGAACTTATCTCTTTAAAAAAGCTACATTCCAACAGCACTGGTCTTGGTTTCTTTTTTTTGTTTGTTTTTCTTTTGGGCTTTAGCCAACATTTTTCATTGTTTGTTTTTGGGGGCTTTGCGTTCAGCCAGATTGGGGTTTAATTCATTTTCATTAGGTCCGCCCCGTGTGTCAATCTTCATCAGAAGACGAGCGCCCAAGTCCGATGTCCCTTGTCCTTTCGCCGCAGGATATACCTTGTCCCCGCCCCTTGGCTGCCGCTGCCTGAATAATGGGGATGAGATGGCCAGAACCACGCCCATACCCTGGGCCAGGATTCAAATTTCGTCGAGGGGAGCCTCCCCATTTTCAGTCCCGTCAGTCCTGCTTCCCTCGGTTCCTTGTCTGCCGTATTCAACAATTACAACAGCCTCTCCAGATCCTCGCTCTCCGCGTCGCTGATAAAGGAGTCGGTGTCCGTGAAGTAGTCGTCGTCACAGCGATTCCGGCGGCAGCACACCCGCCTGCCCATCTCCTCGTCGCTCCAGTGCTCGAACTCCTCCTTGTGGTGCTCCAGCAGCATTAGTGAGGGAAACAAACTATCGCATCCACTGCACCTGTGATGTGCGAAATTTCGTTGCGGAGATCCAGATGAAATCCAGGCGAAAGCCAACGAAAATACACAGGACAGACACGGGACCCGGGCAAAGAGGGGGAAAAGTAGTGAACAGGTGAAAAGTGAGAGCGGCAGCTGGCTTAATTAAGTGCATTTCCCTTACCCGAAGTGACGCTTCTTTTGCTGGTGCGACGCCAGCTGCCGGTGACAATGGAACGCTCGGTCGCATACGTTGCAGGTAAGGGATTCATCTGGAAATTATGGGGATACATGTAGGATATTTACGAGTCAGTGTACAGAAAGCCTTGCATTTTCTATGGAATATATTTATAGGCTTCAACGATTTGTGTTAATTTCTATGATATACATTTTTTCAAGCTAATGATAAGTTTCAATAGCTGACAGACTATTTAAATTTACTAAAAGTTTTGGTCATCAAAAAATAATTCTTCTTCTCTAAAACTTTTAAAAGAACCTATTTTTATAATAAGAATATTATTTAGCCTAAAAGATGTTCTTTTAAATATGACCTACTTAGACCTGTGAGAAAGTTAAATTTAAGTGTCTGAATCAAGGACTCCGTCTCACAACCAGCTTATATTTATCCTAGAAAAACCCTTTCGCTCATTAGAGTAGCTTTCACTGTACCACTCTCAGGTTCAGTGTCTGCCTCATCAGCTGGCCATTACGGACCCCGGTCCTTAAGTAAAACTCACCGTAGTCGTCATCATCATCGGCCATGGCCAAGGCATGCAGTCGACTTATTGTGTTTTCGTTAATCTCCTTCGATGTTGACGTGGCCCCCGCCAGGTCCTTTGATGTTTTGGCTTTTGCCTGGCACAGGCCCAGCTCGCAGAGGGCGCTCTCCACCTCGTAGTTGCCCTGGCAATCGGCATCCGTGCAGGCCAACAGATTCCCATTCCCGCAGGTCCCGAGTTCGCTTCCTCCGCCGCCACCTGCAATGCCGTTGACATTGACGTTGCCATTGGCTTCACCTGGTGGCTCGTTGGCATTGCCATTGTGGGCATGACTGCTACAGGCGGCACTGGAGTTTGCGTTCGCTGCCAGCATTTCAAAGTCGTCTAGCTCATCGAACGGATCATCGATTTTGTGGCCAAATGACACGGCATCGTCAGCCTCGGCGCTGAGGCGTCCATATGCCTTCCGTGGGGGCCGCTTCACATATTTGTCTGTCGGAAAATGAAAGCAGCAAAATGAGGTGGAAAAATGCATGAAAAACTTTGCTAAACAAAAGCGTGGTTCTATTGATAAAACATTTTTTGCGAAAGTCCCGGGAGGTCTGTATTTCAAAGGAACTCAATGGGGGTTCGCTTCATGTAAGCTTGCATATTGGAAGAATATTTATAAAAAATGAATTCCATTTCCGCGGAAAACGAGAAAAACATAGCTTGAGTAATTGTTCGAAAAATGCGGTGAAGGTCAGATTGAGTTGTTTGAGGGTTTATTTATTATAATTCTCAACAACAAGCCGGTTTTTATGATAAACTTACATTTGAAATACCATTTTAATGAGGGATTTACTATATATTTTATAAAGGAATCATTTTATTAATAACACATACTTTCTTTATGCTAAACATCGGTTGTACCGATGTTATAGTTATTAAGCTTTGAAGATTTTTTTGCTTTTATATATGTTTACAAAACAAAAAAGATAATAAAAGAATAAAAAACCATTTAAAATATATACAAAAAATAATATAAATTCATTTACACGCACTCCCTCGTAAAACTTAATTAAAATGCAAGTGAAAGTGGCGAGAGTTTTAAGTGCCTTTACCTCAACATAAAACATGTGAATATATTTTGCTGAGAGCGGAAATTTCCACACACACAACTTCTCTGAATTGTTTTATGATTGTTTTTAAATGGTTTTGCGATTGCACTTTACCCGGGTAATGCATTAGTTTTCCAGTGTATAACTTTGGTTTCCGCTTTAAGAGAAACTTTCGCTGCTATGGCGTAAAGCTTCGAAATTGAGAAATGTTCCTCAATGCATCTGAAAATTTATGGCGGCTTTTGTGCTGCTCTGTGTGCCGCTGAGTCACAAAAAGTTTCCGCATTCTTCGTATATTTTTGTTGTTTATTTGCTTGTTGTCATCTTGCCTGCATGTCCTTGAGTTGTGAAGTGATAAAATGAGATTTATTGAAGGCTTTGTTTGTTCTCTGGGACAGGCTATGAGCGGCGGCAAGGAAATGATAATAAATAGTTTCTGGCGGTGAGATTCCATGAAGCCTTTATTTACGGCACAAAAATGGATGGTCCCTTGATTTTTATGACCTCACTAGACGTTCGAGTCCCCATTAGCAGATCATTATGTGGGCTTGGCTCTGTGTGCTGGCTTTAATTGCAATTGGGTTCAACACTGCGTATACGTGACGACACGAAATTGCCAGCTCGGAGGGCTTCATCGCATTTAAATGTTCAATTAACTTAAAGTTTCGATGGCAGTTTATTTAAGTTTTACTGAGTGTTGTTGGGGTTTGACTCTTGTGGGTAATGTGATGTAAAAATCAAGGTTTTCAATTACTAATTAAAGTTAGATGAAACTTAATAATTGCGGAACGTATAAGTATTTTCTTTAAACCAGGCATGAATTCATTTGATATACTTTTTATTACATATTTATATTTTTTTATAACACAAGGCACTTAAAGCAGAAGCCCAAATAAATATTTACCCAATTTTTCCTGCTATAAAAACCCACTACATTATGTCCTTAAACAATGCTCTAGACTGATGACCTCAAAATATTTACTCGGAAATAAAAAATGATTAAGAGCTTATGTTGTTGGGGCTTTTCCTGAAAAACATAAACGACCATGAATATGAAAATGTGTCATGCTAAAAAACGAATAAAAAACGCATATATGGAGGGCAGACATTCGGTGGAAATGACGAATGAACGGAGTGCAAAGGCGGAAAAGAGAGCGGAAAAACCAGTGGAGTGAGGTTCCGAAAAGCGCGCCAGACCGTAAGGCAAACTGAAACTCAATTTTATCGCTAAAATGCGGAACACAGAACGGTGGCTGACCAGCAAGAGTGTGTAAACATTTAACACAATGTGTTTCTGGACCCCGGCATTGGAGCGCCAACGAATTGAAATTTATGACTCTGGACCGCCTTTAAGTTCAGTGCCGCCCGGTGCCACTGACTCGTCCTGTAATCTGGCAAGATAAAACTTTCTCTCGATTCTACTTTAGAGTTACAGCACAAATTATTACAAATGATGCCGCCCGCCGCCGGCAGCCAGATATAAATCACAGCGGGAAAGACTGCAAGCCAGCAGACAGGAGCGGCGTTATTAATACGCCAGATAAATGCCTAATAATTCTTCGCATGCTGTGCCCGGGATACATTCTGCCAACCGTAATTTATGATACATTTTCTGTTCAGCCATTGTTATTATTATTATTATTATTTCTGATGTCTGGCCCAAAACACGAACTAATGATGCCACCGGCCGAAAACAGCCACATTTGATGGCCGGTGACCAGGACACAGAAAACCAAACCAAATTGAAAAAGTAATGTAAAACACCATGGCCCACGGCTAATTGGACATTGGACCTAGATATACACAGGAAAATGAAGCAAAAATATTTCTTAAACCTTAATTAAGGTAACGTTTTTATGGCATTAAAAAGCCCAACGTGCCAATGCTGAGGAAAGGCTTTTATTTTACAATTCCTTCACTTTGATATGGAATATTTTTAGGCCGCTCAATACACTTTTTTACATAACAAATATGATTAGTTTATGAAATTTTATACTAGAGATACAGGGATACAATAAGCTCATTATTAAAATATTATACAAATTACCGGAGTTGGTCAAATTTTTTGTTGTGCACACACACGGATAGCCGCAGACACATCCTCGACTAATTGCCATTGCTTGTTTTACAAATTTCCCCGCACAGATTCCACAAATTGAATGCACAAACGCA
Organism: Drosophila nikananu; assembly: GCA_008042635.1. Lineage (NCBI taxonomy): Eukaryota > Metazoa > Arthropoda > Insecta > Diptera > Drosophilidae > Drosophila > Drosophila nikananu. Next base: position 20,265 of record VNJV01002955.1, read on the forward strand.
TTATTATCAATGACAAATGGCTGTCATAATTATCGGTTAATGCCGCAGCCATATGTTGCCCAGAATTTGCATAATACATATAAATTTCTCTCTCTTGCCCTTCCTCCCTCTGAGTCGCCCTGTTTCCCTCTTATCCTTATGTGAACACAATATACAACAATGTATGTTGACAAAAGCTTAAGTGCGGCGTATCCTTGTTGTTGTTGTTTGTATTTGTTCAAGTTGGTAAATGAAATTTTTTCTACGATTAAATTTCGCGCCTGCCGCGAGTGATTGGAAAAATTGTCGTTGGCGTTGCTATTAATGTCATAAATGTTTGCGAATTTGTAAAAGTGAATAATGGCAATTTGTGCGATGTGCGAAAAAGGTTTTTCAATTATTGCCGTGACATTTAGCACTTTGTTTACAGTTCAGACCTATTTTAATGGATTCATTGTGCAAACTCATTAAATATTTCGCTCTAGATAATGTTCAGTTCTTGTTCATTTATTATTCCGATGGGTAACAGCTGCTCAGAGTACTAAATCAAACTGAAGAAGCCTTTTAAGTAGCCCACAAAGCCCAGCTGTTCGCCTTCGCCCCAGTATTTACTTGGAAATTGTAATTAAAAAACATAACTATAAGCACAAATACTTGGAAAGATTTTCATTTGCCTACGGCAAATTCAATTCAGCTAAAATCAATATGGCCATAACTATGGTTTAACGAGAGTTGTTAGCAAACATAATTTAGCATTTTAATTGCAATTTGCTTTTGTTTGCTTTTAATTTATTCTCTGACATTCAGCTAATTAATTAACAACATACAGGGCTTTCTCATTTTTGATATTCTGGTAAAATTCATACTTTTTAAGCAGTTAATTGCATTTTCATATTTTAATTACATTTATTATATTATTTTGGTTGATTTCACAGGAATTAAACCCTTTAGGAGGGTTGAAATAATCTAGATAATAGTAAAGGAAAAATGAAAAACTATTATCTTAATATAATTTAAAAATTCAGCAGGACTACTGATAATAACCTAAGGACCCAAACGATTTAAACCAAATATTCGTAAATTACTTTGACCCCGAAAATGTATTTTTTCCTTAGCTAATCAGTAATTTATGTGCCCTAAAATAGGAAATATCATTTTTATATAAGTATACTGCTAAGTTATTCTGATAGCGTAGTTCTACCGGCTATTTTTTGTGCATATATTAAATCATCAAATCCATTGATTCTTGGATTTTCTAAAACGTTTTTGAATATATATAACTTGAGCTGGAGTGCTGGAGATAAGCGAAAAAAAGAGGGGGAGCACTTGGACTTTGTCTGGGAAAATCAACAAAAGCAACTAAAAATTCCGATTGCTTGCCTCCGGCATTTACCACCCCGATTTGGATCCCCATTTTTCAATCCCTTTGCATTCTCCATTTTCTATCTCCTGCCATTTTCGACGAGGGTGCGAGACTTAGCGCTTAGACAAAAGCATCCTGGGACCGAAGCCTAAAGTGTTTTATTTTCGACAGTCACATCCGCACCACGTTTTCCCACACGCACACGGAGTCTCATTATTACGTGGGTTGTAGGGCCTCAATGTTATTTACTTTCCTAGGTTCTCCTCCAAATTTTTGTTCCACCAGTTTTTCCCTTGGCTTTGCCCTGGCTGTGTTTCCCTCTTTGCCATACGGCACAGATAAAGGCGAACAATATGAGTATGCAGCAAGAACAGTATACATTTGGCGCGTATATTCCACAAGTCATTTCGAGAATTTTAATTAACTTGTTTTGATAACAAGTGGAGGGTTTGGCTTATGAATAAAGGGAAGGCCTAAGCTGGAACATGTTTGGCATACGGATTCAAGGACTTCCTACTGCGTGGGCTTAGGTCCCGTGGAAATCTGAATCTGAGGTTTAAACATTGATCGGGCAATTGCGTTAATGAAAGTCATTAAACTAAAGGTATTCCATGAAAATTTATAAAGTTTCTTAAGAAATTTGTAATTGGTTGGGTTAAGTTAATTATAATTTTAATTTCCACGAAGTCATTCCTAACATAAATTACATGTCTTTAATATGAAAATTATTTCTGAATGCATTAAAATTTAGTAATAATTAATTGAATCATAAGTCTGAGAATTAAATAGGAATATGTATGTACCAGCTAGCTATAAATTACATTATCGATTTAAAGTTAATTACTTAAGTAACTGAAACCAATTAGAGGGAAGTCTGCCTCATTATCCAATCGCATTTAATATTATTCATACTAAACCTTCAATCACTATATCAAGCCCAACGCTATTTATGGTTGACTCTCGCAGAAGTTTGAGACTTAATGTGATTAGTCCACTAATTATTGATGAATTATCCTAATTGAGCGCGGACTTTTGGCGTTGCTAACGGGACTAATTGATTGCCCAGGTATCGGCGATCGGGGGTTTACCTTGAGTGCTGTTGCTGTGATTGCCACCGTTCGCGTTGCTCTTCGAGAAGCTGCAGTTATTGTTGAAGGAGTTGAAGAAGTTGGCGGCGCCAGTACGTCGTAAAATCCAAAACATGATTGCAGGATGCTGTCAAAAATACGACGCAGTTGATATGTAGCAGCGCGGAAAACTAGACAAGCTGCATTTTCACCGACGGCATTTTAACGACGCGCGACGCTGATAAGCGGACAACAACGATAAGCGATGTCGGGAAAGCAAGGAAAATCTCTTTTTTCTACCACCGCTGCCGACCGTTTCGAGGCGAAGTCTTCAGCAAAACTAACTGGATTCGTCCTCGGCTCTCCCGTTTTATAGCTTCTCACAGGAAAGTGAGAGGAAAATGCCGAAGAGAAATTCGGCAAGAGAGAGAGAGAACGAGAGCATTTCACCTTGCGTATACGTAATAACGTAAGACCTTACGGCTGGAACAGCTCTTTTCCTCTTTTGCCGCCTTGATATTGGTAGCAACCTTTCGCTTGGTAAATGCCAAACTTGACCTTCGTCAACACTTGCATGTTATTTGCCCTCTGGCAGCTCATAATTTGTTTTGTTTAATAAACGATTACGTATGCGCCCCGTTGACGTGCCACAGCTGTCGCTCCTGTTCGAGCCTCTAAAACGGCCATCAATCATGCCAACCGGAAGTGGTCGCAACCGGCGTCGACGTTTAAAGTTTTATGTGCCTCATATCTGGCTGCTCAATTAGACAGAGACTTTTCACGACTTTTGGCTTTGAAAATAAATGGGTGTAAAGATAAGAAATGGATTTGGTATATGGGTAGAAAGGTTAATAAGATTGCTGGGAAGAATGAAGAAAGGGTAAGAGTTAATTTATAAGATCTCATTATTTTTGTATTACTTAAAATAGGTATTTCGAAATTTTAAAATCTTTTAGTGCTTTTTAAGTAAGTTTTATTATTTTATTGGCAGCAAGAGTAATAACATTTGATATTTAATTTGAAAGTTTTCGAAATAAACGAGATATGGTCACAAGCAATAGCTGAAACAAATTTTATACCGAACCCAGTCTTATTGATTTTTTAAACATTTTTTCCATCTGTGTAGCGGCCACAGAATCCAGCGGAAATGTTAAACGCTGAACTGCTGCCAGTAGCACTTGCATCCGCATCAAAGTTTCCCTTTTATGGTTAACGCTTTTCCTCTGCAAACAAAGACACCCCTGAACACACGCCCCCTATACACCCACACCCACACACACACTCCATTAAGTTGGCGTGTTCAAGTGCAAGTGCAAGTTCATGCCCTGCGAATTGCGAATTGTCGTGGTGATTCGTTTATTTGTTGCACGCGCTACGATCTTAAAGCGCTTTCGAAACGATTTCAAAGCTCCTTCGAAGCATTTTCAAAGCACCCGTGGCTTTAATGCTTAACCCCAGACAAGACTGTGATTTGATGACTCGGTTTTGGTTCGCCGATTTCAGTAACCCGATACTGATTGCTGGGATTGCTGTGGCCATGTGCGTGGCTTTATAGGGCCAGGAATTCTGGCACACACGTGGCCACGCCGCATATAGCATACCTTTGTGCGCATAATAGAGTCGCAATTTAATATTTAATCATCGAGTTGACGTTCAACAATTCAAATTGCCGCAAATTGTGCCCCGAACTTTTGGCATTGGCGACATTACAAATTCATGCGGAACGTGCCAAAGTCACAACGGGTCCAAATGAATCCAAATGATTTTCCAAATACGTTTGAACTTTGCTATATGTTGCGCCAACTTTTGCCCCATAAATTATGCACTATTAAAAGCTCATGCCTTATGCATGTCCTTATTGCAAAAACCAGCAAGGATATGGCCTTGGACTACACAATAAAAAAATATAAAAAATAATGATTTAAGGTTTTAAATATAAACTTTTACAATATTAGTTAATAAAAGTATGATTAAATATGGGAAATAAATTTGCAAATTATATTTCTTCTAGGAGAATAACTTATAAAATGTATAATATTTATTTATGATATATACTTTTATAAATGATTAAATTTCTTTATAAACTTTTAGTTATCTAAATAAATTGTAATATTAAATTGGTAAAAAAACTTAAATTTCATCTTCATTTTTTATTTTTAGTGTAACCACAACAGAGCATTACACACATAGATAACAATTCAATAAATTCTCGTCGGATAAGCATTTATATGTGTAGTCACTTATGTCCAGTTTATGCAATTAAATAGTTTGATAAATAATTCGCATTGGAGTTCTTGATGGCTGCAATTTAGTTAGCATTTGTAATTTGATTAGGTGACGTGGTAAACGAACATTTGCCAGGGCTGTCATTGAAAAACCAATGCTTGTTAATCCGTTGATTTGGTATCTGCACATGTTGCAAATCGAAATGGTTTCCAATTCCCTTTTTGCGGTTTCAATTAAATTAGCTAAACACAGAAACTCGTTTACAAAATCCAATTATTTAATACAGACCAGAACAGGCCACACAAAGTTTTCGACTCGAGCACATAAACAAAGCTTCGTAAAGTTGGCCAACTTGCCACAATCAATATTGATGGTAAATGGAAATTCCGTTTACTTTTGGCTACTTGAGGGACTTGGCGTAGAAGTTTCGGTGCTTGAATTTAATTCGCATTACACAGCTGAAAATGCACATATTGAAAATCATTGAGCTCGATGATCAATTCGCTCTTATATTCACCCAATTAGAAGGAAAGCTATCAAATAGAATGCAGCGCTGAGAAAATTAAATCCTCCAGGGTTTGTGGTCAATGAGTTCTTGTAAATTGCCGTATAAAGAGGAGCAGCCACTGGGGATTAAATATGATTAATAATAAATGGCTTAAAACGAATGTTACTTACCAAAAGGAGCAAAAGATTGCACTATGTTGCCTATCGCAAACAGCTTGCCTAATTATGTAATAATAATTTATTAAGGCTCAAAAATATTTATATGTAGTTATATTTCTCACCCGTGTCCGAAGCTGGAACTATGTTCGATACAATTGTGCGACACATGGGTCCTTGAATGGAGCGGAATACCCCCAAGGCCACGGATAAATACAAATGCCACGTTAAATAAGCATATCCTCTGGCCAAATTGCTAAGGATCTCGGAAAACAGAGAAAGTAATGCCAAGGTAACCACAGACAAGCCGAAAAGCTGCAAAAAAAATTTTAAATTATTTTCTTTTACATCAGCTTAAGAGTTGACGTGAAAATGCACCTTTCTTAGTATGAGAATCCCAAGTAGAGCTCCCAGCATCGGCACCGATTGACTCACTGTCTCGAAAATGGTAAACTCGCGCACCGTCATGTGGAACTGCTGACGCACGAACAAATACATCACAGTCATGACGCCATCTACAAGAATGTCGTCAGCTCAATCATTATTCTAACCGTGAATAAATAATGGATTTACCGGCAACAAAAATGGAGACAAAACCTGCCAAGGTAACCAGCCAAATGATGGAGTGAGCGTTGTTCTCTCTCCTCTTAAAGCAAGTGCTAAACATGTCCTTAATGTGTTTGATACTAAGCAATCCTGGCACTTTAGTTTTCTCTTCAATGTCCTGTTTTTCGAGTGTCTCGTACTTTGGCGGCTCATCAGGCTTTTCAAGTGCCTCGGTCTTCTGATCGGAAATTGTAACAACAATCTCCTTCTCCTTTTCTGGCATTTCATCCTGATCCGGACACATTCCCAAACTTTCCGGCAGGTAGAAAATAATAAACAATGTTGCTAGAATAACTATAAAACAGGAGAGACTCTGGACAAAGGCGGCGCTGGTGGCGGCGTACACAAAACTGGACAGCAATGAGCCACTGGTGAGGGCCACAAAGAGGATAAACTCCATGAATATCATTCTGAAAGTTACATTTACAATTTAAAAATACTTTAATATTATTTAATTATTATACTAGTGTTTGCCCACCTGTAAGGTCTTGTATTTCTGTCCGTTGTGTCTGTTATAAAGCAAAAGGCAGCCACTGAAAATACACACAGTCCGCCGAGAAGGGAGTGAGGCAGAGCGGCCAAGGTGTACCACCAGGGATTAACCATATAGTAATCGGAGAGCCAGCAAATGGCAGACGACAGCAGCGCAGAAGCAGAGAAGCCTAATAAATACATAAAATTAAATGATTTTCTTTTTGAATAAATTAACAAACCAATCATGGAGACAATGAGCAAGGGTTTGCGGCCATAATGATCCGACCAAGACCCTATAAACAATCCACAGATGGCAGGCACAATACTTTCGAAAAGTGTTCGAGTCAAAAACATATTTGCCACATAGGACTGCAGTTCCGTCTCAATGGCCTAATGATTATATTGCATTATTTTTAATTAAATTAAATTGAATCTGTTACCTGAATTTCTGCTGTGGTGTTTTTGCTATCCAAAAGTTTGCAGTCGCTTTCATTGTACTGAAATATCACCGTGCAGGTCTGATAAATCAGCTGATTACGCATGACGGTACCTAATGGGATAAACGTGCTAGAGCCATCATTATAATGGAGTGATCACTTGCTCACCTGACAACATGTGCGAGAATAGCAGCATAAAAATCACCGGTTCTATGTAGAACATGTTGAAGAGACGCCCCCATTCAAGGCTTTTAAGCCGGGCCAACGAGGCTTTTTCAACCATATTAATAATTATTTAATTGTTCAATATGGAAGTAACAATTCTTGCAGATATAACAATATCAATTAAATTCACTGGCTTTCATTCAGTTGAACAAGCAATCTGTTAACTGATAGACTGTATATAATTACTATAATTTTACGTTATTACAGTCAAGTCATATAATTTATTTACAAATGTTTTAGCTTAATAAACAACCACTAGTAGCATTCTAGTCTAATTCTACCTTCTAAATGTAATATATATTTTTAAAACCCGTTTTGTTTTTGTTTGTAGATTTTATTATGTATTTATATATATTATTTATATATTCATTTTAAGACGTTTTTCAGTATCAGTTGTTAGTTTTATTTTCATAGACTCCTTTGGGTTTCAGCTTTTTCAAACTATTTACAAATTACTCTCTTGCATACATATTTTTTTTATAGTTATTATATTTATTTACTTGATTTAATTGCACTTGAATCACAGGTATCTGATTGATAATATATATTTAATATATAATTTGATGTTTGTACTTGACACACGCTTGTTTTTCATCCAAGCCGATTATTAATTACACTCTCACTTCTCGGTTGGTTGATTTTATTATTTACTCTGCCAAATGTTAGCAAAATGCGTCACTCATTGCGATTCCGAGTTCTATTCGATTTGAGTTCCGATCACGAACTGATGTGCTAACCGGCGTTGACCAAGTTAAATAGGTTTTTTGCAATATAAAATAATAATTAGGGGAATTTAATAGGGGATTTTTTGCCAGCAACAGCAGTCGCTGGATAGCATCTACGTTGTTTCGGTTATACAAGCATATGAGTTCTGTTCATTTGAAATTTAAATGTTTTGGGTAGATTACAAGAAACATCGCATCAACTCTTTCATGTGAACTTTTCCAAGCAGACATAACTTCCACAATTCTTAATACAGGGCTCTGCACTTAACCCTTTTACGCTGGGAAAACTTTTCGCCCGCGGCACGCACACACACGCGAACATCGGGAAGGCGAGAGGAACTTTTCCTGTGTAAATTGCAGGCCAACACTTCCGGCAACATGTTGCCGCCAATTCACGTTCCCTTAAACCTTCCTCCACTTCCGCAGCTCACTTCACTCCCTCCCCGGTTATTTCGCGCTTTTTATTACATCACTATTTTCCCCTTCATTGGCCTTCTTTGGCTTGGTGCCTTACAGCATAAAATATGCATAGAGATTTTCAGCTTGGAAAGCGGAGAACGTTTACCAAAATAATTTGGTAATTATTTTTGGGGTTTTAATTTGGGACGACAGGGAAGAAGGGTTCTTTAAAATGCGCGGTGGGCATTTATTAACTGCCTCGCATAGTTGAAATACAGTAAATACGTCTTGAATTAATTTGTTATTTAATTGTTTTACTAAAAAGTATCTAATAGTTCAAGATAAGGAAATATGTATATCAAAAAAAAAAAATTCGTAATTTTATGGTATTATTAAATACAATATTTTGAAATATATTTTAAGAAAATAAGTGATTAAGTATAAGGAATAGCTACTGTACTAGCAAATGTCAGACTAAAATAGATTCAAGTCTTAAATTAGTTTCAGCATAACACGCATACGCCGTGTATACCAAGCCCTTCCGGAGAAGTTAATTATAAACTTTTTTTGGTCTTCTTGCGATATTAGCATGTATTTTCAAATAAAGAAATAAACTGTTCAGGATAACTTACGTACAACTTAATTGTAACACTTTTACGCATATGCGGGAAATTTGCATAAAAGTGGTTGTATACACCACTGACTTCTACTGTATTTCTACATACTATAAAAAAAGAATAAGAAGAATGATGCAGAGTTTCTCCTCTGTTTGGGGCACATCACGCATACGCCGCGTATGCCCGGCTATTGTTGACAAGCTAATTGTAAACTTTTCCGCTTTGCGTCCTATTGTTCGCCAAAATGAGGGAAGAAAGGCGAGCGAAGCGGGGAAAGGGGGCGGAAAACAAAGGACCGGCGAGCCATATTAGACCGGCTGGCAGATATGAATGCCCCAAAGGAGTCGCAGTTTGCAGCACAGTTCAGTTCAGCCGGCACATGCACATGCTAAGTTCAGTTCGTGCAACTATTGTCTTGGATGGCATTGCGCAACATGAAACCTTAATGGCAATGGGAAATGGAAATGAAACGGGAACGGGAACGGGGATTGGGGCAACTGTTTGCGATGTGTGCGGCTTTGTGCTGTTGACACAAAAACCAAAGGCAACAGCAACAAATGGCATGGGGCACTTGTGCAAACTCGGGGCGAAAATTAAAAAACACAAAAAGCAAGAAAATATAACCAAGAACAGACTATGCATGGAAGGAGGTTTACTGGGTGGAAGGAAGGAAATACCAGCCAAAACATAAAAGGCCAGAAAAGTCAAGTAAGCCAAGCCAACAGTGCCCCAGAGAACGGAGGAAGGCAAAAGCAATTTCTTAAACGCAGCACGTGCACAAATTCATTTCTGTTTGCCTTAATTATTTCAAGATGAAATGGCAAAAGGGACGCCAGTACACACACAAATCCATGGCAATTGTTTAGTTTCACTTTCTCGGATGATTTATGAATGTTTTGCTTTGGCAAATCTGTTTCTGTTGGCCTCAAATGCCTGGACTAAAGAACCGCGACTTTATTGCTAGACTGTTAAAGCCCAAATGAACTTCAGCGTGGTAACTTGAGAGGCTGTAGCATAGATAAAGGAATCTGAAATTGCTTACAGATTAGATAGCAGCGGCTTCCTCTGTTCTCTGTGCTTTTAAGCCTAAATCAAAGCAACCAATATTTACCAAAACATTTACAGAAATTAATGTCAACATTTAATTTGTTTAATTTATTTTACACAGTACAAAAATATGTGCTTTTGAGTTTAACTACTAATTTGCAAATGCAAAAAACAATTCCTTTTTGACAAATAGATATTTTTCTTGTTCAGATTGATATTTAATTTCTTTGTTTCTTCACATGAACACATTAAAAAGTATGTTATGTTTATTAACAACGCGAAATCACAGTCAAAGTGATTTATTTTGAGTTCCGAAATCATAAAAAAGCCAGTACCAGTTACAGAAAGGCCATTTTTTATTTAGGTTCAATTTCTCCTACCTCTTATTATCCCTTTAATTTCCTTTTTGCAGGACCCGTGTAATATTAAATTATATTTTTCCTTTTGCCTGCTGGCGACAGTTTTAATTTGCCTTTTTGCCAATTAAAATATTAAAAAATTCTTTCTTTGATGCGGCTCCAGCCCTTTTTGTGTCAAGTGTCCCGTACAATTAGGCCGGAAAGGCTTAGCGGTCTTAAAGTTTTTAAGCCGCTTTAAGTCGCTGCAGCTGTTTGCCGTCGTTTGATAATAAATTTCGATTTGACCGCCGTCCTTCTGCGAAATCGATGGGAATTTTCCAAATGGTTTTAATTGGACTCCCGGACATTGGTCAAGGGATTTCTCATGTACCTTTTTTTTTTTTTTGTGTTATACCGAAATGGCAACCAAAGGATTTTGCTGGCACATTGTTGAACATTTTGAGTTCGTGGCCAATTCAAAACCGTAAAGCTGGCAAATGTAGTTTGCGGTGGCATTAGTTTTTGGCAGTTTTAATTGCCCTGCTTGGCCGGCTTTTGGCATTGCTGTTGGTGGCAACAGCTGAAAGCACATTTCGTTATTGTGTTTGCCATAATTTTTCGGCAAATAACTCAAGCGTGCAGATTATATAACTATTACGCAATTGCTGTATAAATTTTTTAGTATACATGCTTTGTCCATGACTGCAGGGGGTTTTTAAATAAACAAATATGAGTACCTTGTTTTTTGAAGTTTTTGATATTTATATTTACATAAATATGGCTAAAAAGTTGTAAAATAACTTATGTTTAGTTTAGTTTATGAGTTTTTATGTGTATCAATTAGGCATATTAAAAACGACAATGTTCTGCGAGAAATACGAAATATTGTCGACCAATTTTCATTATATTCTTCTCTACTTGCCATAATTTGTTTTGATCCATTTCCAACTGTTTTGCTGGTTTTCCCCATAAACTTGATACAAATTCAGTCAGAGGAAAGACCACACTCATGCGTGGTTTTTCATCGTCGCATGTTTGTTTGTTGTGGCAAATGCTCTTGACAAATTTCCGCACATCTAACAAATTTGTTATGAGGGGTCCTCGCCATTTTCGGCACGCGGCAGCTAACACTGCCAGCCGCCCAGCATCGGCGATGTATGGCCATTAGTCAGGCCAAATGGACCGAAAACATATGGGGCATTACTGTAGCTGTAGCTGGGCTGTAGTACTATATGGTAGAGCACTGTATTATGCGGCAGTTGGAATTAATGAACTCGTGATGTAGACATGTCTCACTCGCATTGCGACCAATTTCTCATCTCTGATGAAGAACAAACAAAAATCCATTCTGCTGCATTTCATTCCATTTGCATGTCTGGCTGCAATTTGCCGGAATTTGTGAAATAACTACTTGTGTGATAAATATTTGATAAACAACATTTCTGCAGCTTTGCGGTTCAGTGACTCCGCAGGGCGTCGCAAATTGCGGCAAATTTCTCGCATTTATTTTCCATTTATAGTATGTGCTCTCCCGTTCACAGCGCCGCATTAAAGAAACTTTCGTAATCATAACTCTGTCTTGGAGCTTGGAGCCAGCCATTGTTGCTCGCTTTTCCCCATCGAAGAGTTTTCTTTACTTTTTCCCCGCTCCTTATTCCGACGCTTCGATAAGATACTCGAGGGTGTGTGTGGCCGAATGGAAAATCAATACGTATTTATGGGTTCATGTTGTGGGTGCACGTACAAAATATCAGCCACACTACACACACCTAAGGACTGCTGCCCCGGGGAGTCCTGCAGACCTGGAGTCCCGGCCATTTGCACGTTTCGTATCATAAAATATCTGCCGTACACTCGCCGGAATGTGAAAGGAAAATAATTTTTAATAGTTGCACATGTCCTCGCCTTGCCTTTTGGGTGTGCCATTACGGAATGTGCTAAAAAATGCCAGCTGCAAACAGGTAGGGGGCTGATAGGGCTGGCAGGGAAAAAGAAAAAGCCCACACCTTTAAATTGATGTGTAATTGTAGTTGGGGATTTAAATTCGTTCCATATGCCAGACCAAACCAAAGCAAACAATTTAAAATTGTACTTCAAAGCTTTATTTAAAGATTCTACATTAAGTTTTAAGTTTGTTTTGGTAAAATTGGTCACGATAAATTAACAATATTTTTCTATTTATTAATTTTCCAATCCCTTTCCCGCAGCTTCGGGTATTTTCTTACTTATCTACCATTAATCTATTATGCAAAGGATGCATTATTTAGTTGCAATCATTTTTAAGTCCAGTAGTTTTGGTTTTCATTTAATTTAAGCGGCTTGTGAGCTCAACTTTTACGGTTAAATACGCAACCGAAATTAGGATTAGGTAGAAGTTATAAACACCATTTTTATTTTCAAATTAGAAAAAAATTTCCTAAGTGCTTCGGGCTTTGGTAAAAAATCACATACCAGGTGCTCAGCATCCATTGGCAGCTCTGTTTGAAATCAAAGTTTACAACCGAAGAACTTGGCAGCTGGCAAAGTGAAGTCCTGCAAATCAAATTCCATTTCAGTTTGCCACTTTTTGTTACTGGTTTCAGCTTCGCTTTCATTGTCTCTGCTGGCGAACGCTTTCAAAGTGATTCACATTTTGATTGATTGCTATTGAAACGAGTCGAGTGCATATATGTTTGTATGTAGAATGCATGGGTAGATTGTGAAATGTCAGCGGAAGTGCAGGATTTTAAATTGGAATAGTCCCTTTTTTATTTCGCGAGTATCTCTAGAACTATATCTTAAATAAATATAAATTAATTTGAAAGCAAAGATAATATTGATATCAAGCTGTAAACTAAAAATAGGGTACAATTTAGAATTGTGTATTATACATTTGAATATACAAACAAATATAAAGATAAAAGAAAATATAAATATAAACCGTAATTATAATACAGTAATATAAATTATTAAATGCTTTTATTAATATAATAAAAACGAAAAGTAAATAAACTTTGCAACTTCACGATTTAACGTGTTCATAAATCAGAGCTTGCAAAATATGCTCATAAATCCGCTAGAACCTGAATACAAAATCGGTTATTATTTTACAAAGTAACAAAGCATCTCAACGCTTTGATGATTTTTTAATCGTTAGCTGTAATGGGCCAATAAGTGACACATGCATGCAATATAATACAGGTTTGCAAACGCTTTGTAGTAAGCGGCTTAAGTGCTCTCACTTTAGAATGCAATTTTGTGCAGAAAATGGATTCGCAGTGGCACTTCTGCCTAAGCCAGATTACAATGACAGCTGATGGCTTAAAGAGAAACTAATTTAAAGTGTAATTTGAGGCCAAAAAGGGTGAGTCTCGGCAGGAGCGGGAGTCCTTCAGTTTCGAGGGAAAACTTTTGAGGTTAAGCCAAAATGCCAGTGGAGCATGGTAACAATTTCAATTTATTTCATTCCTCATGACATCACTTAATTTAGCTTTAAATAAAATCAAAGTAAAGTTTGCTTAGTAAACACTCGTCGAGTGCCTTCCGTTTGCTTAAATTTTTACTGCTTCAACACCTACTAGGTGCTCAGCTTCCTGTGGCAGTGACATGGCCGACAACAAAACGACCAGAAGACGAAATACTTTGCAGCTGGCTGTGGGAAGCCTTCTAGTGGCAACTCAAATTGCATTTGTCTGTAACTGGTCCTGCTTTCACTTTCCTTTTAGCGCACTTTCAATGCAAACGAGAATTCAAGCTCTTTTAACAGTTTCTTCTTTGATTGATTGCAGTTGGTAAATGGTGTTAGTGGAGGAATTGAAATAATCAATCGTTCGCCCATTTCGCTTGATTTCCCCCACCCGCAACTAAACGTATAGTAATTTGTTAAATTCAGAACTTATTCCGGTAAGGGAAGCTTTTACAACTAAAAAAGTAATAAACTTGCCGCCAAGGCAGAAAAACACCCATAAAAAAGCGACGACGTTGTATATATACAGAGTGAGTTCATACCTTCTCAACAGTCTAACACCGCTTTTAGGTAATTGAAGTGATTCATAGAGAGATTTATATCTTTATCACCCTTTTTTCCAGATAAACTATTTGTAGATAATAATCGATATATATTTATGGTGTAGGTGTGTTAGCTTTTTGTTACGAAATATTTTACAGTAGCCAAATTATAATTATCTATAATAACAAACACGTCAGACTAC
>VNJV01002956.1:0-35836 GCA_008042635.1 Drosophila nikananu
CATCTTACATCATATTCTTACTTTAATATAATAATTTTTATAGTGGTCTAAACATTACACAGTCCTTATTTTTTAAATGTACCTTAGCTTAAATTTAAAGGAAGATTCTAATTGCATATCTAAATAATAAGGTTTAAATAAAGAGAGGTTTTTAGCTTCTACAACTTTTTAAACAATATTAATGGTTTCATAATTATTTATAAATATGAAAGAACTTTTGATAAATGCTCTGTAGTATCTTTGATTATATTTTAAAATGAAATTAATTTAATGTACACTTTAAAGTAATTCTATTCCACTGTTTTGCACTTTTCTTGCTGTCTCTAANATGAGCTAGTGCGAAGAAAACACATTTTCAAACTAAATATTGAAACGCAATAAGTTCTCAAAATCTCTTGTGGGGGGGAAATAAGAAGTGTGGAGACAGTGGTGCCGCAAATGTCTTTGGGGTTGATTTTCCCGGAAAACCCTCTGAAATAATAATGGCAACATATTGAATTTGATATTTTAGCTGTTTGCGCTTTAAATCAATATTAGTTCAAATGGTTGTCTCATGTGTAGTCCTTGAAGTTAAATTATTTCAAATTAAAACTACTATTTTCTTTAGGTTAATAGAACCCAAATGAATCATAATAATAATAGTACATCTTACATACTATCCTTTATTTTATGTAATAATTTTTATAGTGGTCTAATTACACTCTCCTTATTTGTAATATGTACCTAAATTTAATATGTGCTTAAATTTAAAGGAAGATTCTAAATGAATAACTAAATAATTAGGTTTGAATAAAGAGAATCGTGAAGCTTGAAGTAAAGGTTTTTAGCTTCTACTACTTTTTAACCTATAGTAATGGTTTCATAAATATTTATATATATCAAAGAAGTTTTGATAAATCTTTTAAATGCTGGGTTTTATCTTTGAGTATATTTTACAATTAAATTAATTTAATGTACACTTTAAAGTAATTCCATTCCACTGTTTTGCACTTTTCTTGCTGTCTCTAATTTAGCTGGATACCTCTACAAAATTAAGCTGAAAACTTGGCCCTCTCTCGCTGGGGATCTCTCGATCTCCTCGATCTGCCCTGCGGCAGTGTTTGTTGGGGATTTGGATTGGGATTGGGATTGGGACTGTGATACGACGACGGCGAGGCCTTTACGGTGAATTGCGCTGCTCGTTTTTGGCGCGTTTGCGCTTTGCGATTAATGCGCTTGTGTAAATAAACAATAAATATTAAGTGCGCTACACGCCGTGGGCAAAAACTACGACGACGTAGAAGAAGAACAGTCTGGGCCTCTTGGTGGCAAGGGGATTTGGCGCACAATTAAATGTAGAACTTTATGCTGGGCACGATCCGAATTCAGGGGAAGGCCTCCCTCGGGAGTACTTTCCACCTGGTGGGAAATCCACATCCTTGGAGTCCCCACAAAATTTGATTTACTCAAAATTTGAAATATATTTCTGAGCTTTTCTCGGGCTGTTGAAAATTGTAAAGGGTTACGCTTTGTTGGAAAATTGTATGAAGTCCTAATGCTGTTGGGAATATAAGCGGGTTTTCCTTGAATTGTAATCATTGAACCCATAAACGAAAAATATCAAATTGGTTTTCTGTTCTATCCGCACGAGCTGCATTTGGCCTGTCCGTTCACTTGGCCATTACAAAACGTACAACTATACAATAAGTACATATATATAGTACCAAGTTATATCCCCTACACTCCACGCCTCTCTCTACTGTCTGTCGTCGCATCCAGGCGTAACGCACAAATTGTATTGATTATGCCGCTGCCATGCACTTTCCTTGTATCTTGTATCTTGTATCTGGTCGCTCCGTAAATGCTCGTTTGATTTGCGAAGCAATCTGTTTGTTGTGTAATAAATTAATGCACTTGATTTCAACGCTTGGCCAATGCCTGCGAGTGGGAGGTGTGTCTGTGGTACTCCCTGCTGTACCCTGGAAGTGTGGGAAGTTCACGGGAGAGATGCACCCAAGCGATCCGCCAGAGCAGCTGTTGAACTTTGGCCAGACAACCATGCAAATGTGATCCTTGAAGGCCAAAAGGCAACCCTCTGATGCATATAGGTCAATTTTAATTATAAATTAAGAACACAGAGTTTGTTTTGTATCACTACAAACCACAAATTGCTGGAAACTCTTCTGCCGCTCTAGTTATAATTTGAATCTTTAACCTTTAAGAGGTTAAGGAACATGTTACACATATTCCCATATACGCAGTTAATAGCCCACAAACGATTATTAATTTCTTATTAACTCGACTGACCTTGACTTAGTCTTTCGCCGGATCGGCCATAACTCACTCAGTCCCGGATGGATGGCTACGCGTTCCTATATATTGGCCGACGTTGTTTACAAGTTCATTTAGTTAAATGCAATTCGGTCCATAAATTTCGAGCACTACCTGGAATCAACCATTAGATAATAGTTTTATTTTGCTTATATAATGCTTATATAAGCAGACGTACCACGAAGACCGATCAAAGGTCAGGCAACAAATTACAGACGCATTTCGCTGGAAGACGCCAACAACGCAGAAAAGCGTGGCGGCAACTTGTTCCTGTACTCACACTCGCACTCACACTCATACTCATACTCACACTCATTGTACTCATTGTGGCTAGTAGTGGCTCGTGTGTTTCTGTATCTAAATCTGTGTGCCTTCAGCCGTATCTCTTTTGGGGCTGATGGCAGGTGGGGGCAATTCTGGGGCAGCGCTTTGCTTTTGATGTTGATTAATTGCAAAAGCTGCTGATTGATTTTTATTGCAAATATTGATAAAAAGTTTTGTATTAATTAACGTGAAAAACACGCGTTTCGTGTTAATTGGAAAACGGTTATTGAAACTAAACAGAACCCGGAGCAGAGCCAAAGCCAAGTGAGCGTACGAGCAAAGCAAACAAACAACAATAACAGAAACAACAGCGGCAGCAAACAAACAAACAGTCCGTGAGATACAAGATACAAGTTGCATTTTGTGGAGCGTACAAATTAACGCAGCCGAAAAATCCCAACTAGATACGAAGAATGAGGACTGTAATGTGTCACGACCATAAGATACCCTGGTAGTTAGTGTCTTTAATAGTATATACTTGTGATGTATATATTTAACAATGTATTGTTAATGTTATTCCCAATATTAAGTCCACTATTCTACACCTTTTGATTTATTAGACATCAAAATATATAACAACTCTTCAAATTAACCCTTCCTATTAAAATCTTGGTCCCAATTCCGCTCCATACCCTAGAGATACTTGAGCGTCAGTCCTTTAAGTATGTCAGCCTTATATTAATTTCGAATATCTCCCGAGTCAAGCTCACCACAAAACCCAATCAAGTTACATAAGAGGGTATTCATTGGCACAAATATTAAATATACCCTTGCAATACGCGAGTACCTGGCATAAAAATGAAAAGTTTCGACACGAGAACAACAAGAACACAGCCAACTACAGAGGCTGGGGGTATCTCTCGGTATCTGTTTCTGCATCTGTATCTGTATCGGTGGGATATGTAGCAGCTAACATTTGATTTATGCTCAACTTTGATATTTACCGCCTAATAAACAAAAAATTAACGCAAACGCAGCTAGGCCGCATTATAGATGTATCTATGTATCTGAACCGGCGTCCGCCGCGTATCTGTATCTATTTGTGATTTTCGCTTTGATTTGTACTTGACATGCGTGCGTCTGTCAGAGCGGCAATTAAACAACATCAACATTGGAATCAACATCGGCGAGTGCCTTGTGCCCCGTGTGCCGTGTGCCTTGTGATCGGATAGCCAGACGCCGGCGATCAGCGGTAGCTAAGCGCCGAGCGGACTCCATGAGTTGCCCTCCCGATTCCCATTTCTATCCCGATCCCGTCCCTAGCCGCGTTGAAAGGGCAAGCGCTAATATTTGGTATTTGTTTGGGAAACGGCAGCCGGGACCCGAAGTCGAGGAGTTAGCGCCAGGCCACCAACGTGGCTGGGAACCTGTGAAAACCGCCGGGCTGTGAATGATGTCCGCGGAGAGAACTCTTTTCAGTTGAGTTCGGATGATGTCAAAGGGACCTCACATCGCAGAGCGATGCTCGTATTCAGATTTGCTCCAAGTAATCGCCTCGGTAATTAGTCAACTGAAGTGGCCAAAGGGCTCATCACTCGGCACTGGCAAGCGGTGAGCCTTGAAGTCGATTCTGTGGCTGCACTAACCAAAAACTACTATAGACCTTTTATCAAGAGGGAACCTTTTAAATTTCGTAATTTTTTTTTGTGTAGCCATGTGACAGGATCTAGGAAGAGGCCACGAGACAGACGCCTGACCGTCTCTCCCTCTCTCAGAGGAGCAGTCATAAATCAATGGTGGCCAGGGCAACATTGCAACAACATGGAACATTGCTGCATCGCAGCGCATTGCTCCTGGCCAGACAATTGGCATGGCTAATGCGGACGGCAACTCATAAATTTATTAATTTTTAATTAAACTTACAACGATTTGTAATTCCAACAGGGTAGCTCCATTTATGGCCTCGACTGGTGATGGACTCGCCAACCAACCAACCAACCAACCAACCAACCAACCAGTTGGCCAACTGAATGAATCCCTGCTGAAGCTGGAGCTCATTCCGCCGATGTCAGCCCGGAAACAACTCATTATCCTAATTAAAACGTGCGCCATGCGCGCCCGTTGCCATATATGAGCAATGCACGCGATCTGGCAATCGAGGCGAGTCCGAGTCTGCGGCTGCATGCGAAATTAGAAGATTGCTGCGATCCGAGATTCGAGATTCGAGATTCCAGATTCGAGATGGGACCTCCGCTCCGATAAGATCGCCGGGGAGCCTTGATTTATCGCTTTACCCATAGCAAGTGCGAATATTTGATGGGATGGCTTGGCATCTCGGGGTTTTTGGGATGTCTTTTGGAATCTTTATTGAGCGGGAAAAGTATTGCAGATTAGAAAAGATTGTATGAAATTTCATAAAATATTTTTCAATATTAATTTAGGATTAGATAACCAGCTTTTACTACTTCAGGGAAACCTTTTTTGTATTGAGTTTAATGCCATAAGTATTTAGTTATTTTTGATTTAAACTCAATCATCTTAGGAATAAGTTTTCTTTGGCTTTACAAATCAAAGCTATCACGATGCCACCACTGAACTCAGAGCTGATGACGAGCGCCTGTCTCCATTCATACGCACTGTGGACCGTCGGTCAGTCAGTCATCCAGGCATTCAGTCAGCCAGTGAGCTCGGATCGAGAGCCATTCACCAGGCCAGACTAGAACAGATCGGAGGAGCATGGCTTGTCCTGCCCAAAACGGGATGGTGGACCGGCGGCCAGGGGAGGATCAGCAGGGAAGTTCGTTCATTGTCATGCGTTGCATTTACAAGATGCCAGCTGGCAAACGCAACATTTCGCAGCAATTGGCCGGAATTGTTGCGGCAACATTGCGGCTGCTCAACATGTTGCTGCCCCATGTTGCATACTGATCAATTGCGGCTTCTTTGGCCGATGCCTGACATGAATGGCTTTAACCATTTTTGGGCCTACAGTTAAATGCTGCGGAGCAACATCTGCGCCGCGTCCAATTGCATTGATAATGAGTGAATCGAGCCGCGGCTTCCCTATGAATGAATGAATCTCTCGTAAATTGCCGGGCTTGGGCTCGCTGGCAGCAGTTTATAAATTGTGCAGACAGACAGAGTTTATAAATTATTTTCAATGTCAAACATAAGCCATATAAATAAACAAGTTATCGATTGCTGTCCGCGTAAAAATAGATCAATATCGATGTGGCGATCGAGGCTGATTCGCATCCCTCTCTTTGGGTCACGAATGCACATATCTGCTGCAACAGCTGCGCGAACAAACAAACAGAAGTGCATTTTGCGAAATTAAATTTTCATTTTGCGGTTGCACTTAATTTGGCAATCGTTGCAATAATTTTGTTTACAATTTACGATGCTACGAGTGTGTAAACTTTAATGCCTTCCCAGACTTTTCTTCAAGTCTTTGCTACACCGAAACGAAATGAGAGAACTTTTGTGGCTTAAGAAGGCTTCTGTTCTGGTGATCGAAGTTTAAATCCAGGCCATGTTGTATGGTAACCTATTTTTAAATTAATTAATGAATTTCCATTACCTGTTATGTATCTCAAAGCTAGAGATTTTTTCGTTCTGTGTACGGTTGGATGCTGCTGCTGTTGTTATGTTCCCATCAGCACCTTGTGCTGCGTTTGTTTTGTGGTTTTTTGCTGCATCCGAGCTGCGAATTTATGGCGACAAGGTGACAGATTCTCAAACGATTTTATCATCTCGGCAACAAAGTGTTCGCACAGCCTGGAAATATCGTATCGAGTTTAGCGCTGGATATTGTTTGGATAGGAGTGATGCCTACTACTTCCCCTATTTTATGGTGTTTTTTGAGGCAGATCTGTGCAGGAGCATGGAATATGTAACATAACTTTATGGCTTTGTCCGCCGATGTTTACTTTCGCCGGATTGGGGTCGAATTCCGATGGGAGCAGTCATCCAGTCCATCGAAAAAGGATGCAAGAAGGAAGCGAATAAAGTGTGAAAAGTGTGAAAAGTGCATAGAATCGATCTAGCCTTTTTCCTGATCATAAACAAGGGTGCTTAAAATTGAAATTCATGGTTTAAAATGCTTTTAAAAATTGGATTTCCTCAACACTTTAGATCAGGAAATGCTCTACACTCTAGCCCAATTATGAACCAAGGTATTACAGCACTCTCCGTGCAATCTAGAGTTCAATTAAATTAATAACCCACTCAAATCGAACTGGCAACAAGAAAAAACAAAAAACTAACGTGTCGATACATAAAAATCAACAATAAATATTAAGCAACATTTATGTAAGTGGCGATTATTGCGCCATTACGACTAGTTTATGTAGTTGATGTGGTGCGAGGAGCAACTACACGGCTTGGCCTCTGGAAACAACGATAACCACGAGGGCCTTAGCAACAGCAACAAATGGAACGAGTGTTTACAGCCCCGAAGACAAAGTAAATTAATGTGTTCTGTTGCGATGGGATGGGATCCGAAATAGTTTGTTTAGACAAGGAGATACACTCCCGGGAGGCACTGGCCTGAACCTGAACTTCGGCGGCAGATTGACTTGAGTCGAGGCTCTGGTTAAATATTTATGAAATCATAAAATTTGATGTCTCCCTTCCGTCGGGGGCACTTGACAGTAATGCGACCATTACGGGAATGTGTCGAGCCCGGGTGCTAATGATGATTTTGATGTGCAGCGAACGGATTGGCTGCAGGCCATCCACGCCATCGACGGCCTAGTCCCAATCCGAGGAGGCCAGAGCCCCGGGCATGGCCATTGCCACAGCGATTACGTGAAGTACTCTCCATTTAGAATCCCATTTCAGCGATTTCCCCATGCCGAGCGATGTTTGTTTTATGCACGATCTGTTGTTTTACAATCGCTGTAAATAAATAGAGGCCGCAGATCAAAGGCCTATCAATTAGCACCAATTTCGATTATGCTGCATGCTGCACTTGCTGCGTTCCCCCGATTTTGTTGCAATTCACACCCAATTAGTAATAAATTTGAATGCGCGATGCAATTGGCCGCCATTCTCCACAACAGTTATGGTGGCCATTAAGTTTTATCGATGGCGCTTGCCAGATCTTCTGGGACCTGGCCCAGGGATCTGGTGCCAATTTGATTTGTGGCCCACTCGAGAGGGCTAGGAGCCCATCCAGGCATCCGCCTTTGATATTCTCACACGTGCCCCCACCCAAAAAAGAGATACGTGTGGATGCTTAACCGAACTTAATTGCAATTGACTTTTAATGCCTATGCGGGCTGCCCGCTGTGTTAATTCGAATTCAAACTGTTTCCATGAAGTGGGAGCCATGTGGCTCCCTCCCCCAATTCCTATATGGATTGCCTCACGACCATGACGAGCGACGGCCAACTCCATTGCCATAGAGAAAGGATGTCATAAGGATAATTAAATAATAATTATTGTAATAACCGATATTTGTAACCTAATAAAATGCCAAACAAAGATCTAGGTACATAGTTTAAGTAAATATAAATCAGGGATTTATTGGGCCTATCAATCAGTCACGTCATAATAAACCTAAACTGCAAAACTCAATTGAAACTCACGATTTTTGATGGCTCCTTCAAGTGAACACTCAATTTTTGGCTGCCCCCCTGCTATTTTTACCAAGGAAATTATTAACTGGCGCTAATAAAACGCTCCCCTGAAGACCGCGACCGCCTTTGGTATCGGGTTACAATCAAAAATGCATAAATCAAGCGTAGTCCCGGCGCACTGATCCTGATGGCGGCTAATGGCCGGCCAAGGAGGCTTTGTTACCAATTTATAAACAAACAAAACGATTCCGACGGCAACAAAAGCAAGGGACATCGGCGGCAGCATCAAATTACCACAAGATCAGAGACCCAACCCGAGCCCGGGCCCGGGCCCAAAGCGAAGCCCGCTTCTTACAAAACGCTCAGGATCAGCTTTCACGAGATGCAACTTAGACTCGGAGTCCCCAGTTGCAGTTTACAGCCAGTTTGTCATTCATCACAAAACAAAACACACAATAATAACGTTTTAATTGAACAAAAGACACAGCCAACAAGAATCCAGAGGAGGAGGCCAGTCGGGCAACAATTGACAACAATGTCCGACGTAGGAATCGGAATCGGAATCCGATTGTATCTACTAAGAGATATGGTATAGGATCGCATCGGATCGTATCGGGGCTCCTTCTGTCTGCAGTTTTGCGGCTGCGCCTCTTGGTCGAGTTTTTGTCTCTGTGCCTGGTCTGGTTTTTCTGTTTTTCCTGAAGTGACTGCGACTGTCACCTTTCCATCAAGTCGACGGTTGGTTCGCCGCAGTGAAAGGCTCTCGATGGCCGTCCACGTGCCAAGCGGCATTGTTTGGCGACTTTTGTTTAGCAGGGAAGCCGAAGAAGCCTGCTTTTGAGGTAATTGATTAGCTGGCTGGAACAGCGAAACAAAGCGCATCGATGGCCACGTTATAAAGGATCCCTAATGAGGTTCATTTGTTGTGCTGATGAACGGTGTGCAAACAGCTGAAACGCCAGAGTCCATGGTAATGGGTGTATTAGGTTTCCTAATTGGGGGAGGAATATCTTGGAAATATATATTGTATATCTTTATTAACGTTATCAGATTAGCAGGAAAGAATTATTATGTGGCTATCTATCACAGTTTCAACTGGTGGAGCAATTATATCTCTATTATTAGTTTTATAGTTTTGTGAGTGAATTTGTGTTATTTATATATTTATTTATTTTAAGGTAATCATTTTCTAATGTGTCAAAGTCTTAGCAACCCATAAAGATAGTTTTCAAAGACTGTTAATGGTTTTGATTCAAAGTTACTTAACTTATAATGGAGTATTTCTTCAGAATTTTAATTTTAATAACAGTCTCAGACTTTAGACCGATAAAATATCCTTCTGCTGTCACTCTTGAGTAAAATATCCTGGCTATCTAGCCCTCATCTTTGAAGTTCCCATCCGCTTCGAGGACAATTAGGACTCACGCCCCCGTTGCGTAGCTGGGAAAACAGAATGCAAAAAGGGATCATGATGATCCTGCTGTGACCGAAGACGAGGACGAACGCAAAGAGCTGGCATGTGGTCAGGGGACGGATCCCCTTCCATCCAAGCAGAGTTTTTGCGCTGCGAGATGCTTTTGCCAGGCACTTGCCGCTGCGGGCCGAGTCGTTTATAAATGACACACGAGCAGTTGATAAATGAAGTGCAGCTGATAATGGATTGGTCCAGTGAAAGTAGCGCCAGGGCTGGCAAAAAATACCTACGATAAGCCACTCAAGGACCCGATTTCTGGTGGTCCCACTGGCCACCGAGATACGGCGATAAGCCGGGGCCCGTGCAAAAGGTAATTAAATGCCATTAAAGTTGAGTTGAGTGGAGGGCCAAGCATTCCAGAGGGCAAATGTATCTGTATCTGTTTATCTGCCGGATGCCCGGACTGAGAATGGGCCAGAGAGAGAGCGAGAGCGGCAAAAGAAGGAGGAGCACAGAACGACGACACCAACACAACAACACAGAACGGAACATAGCACACAGAGCTCTGCCGGAGATACAGACGTGCAGAGATACAAAGATACAAAGATGGGACTGAGCGACAGACGATTAACATACAAAAGGATCTCCACGAACTTTGGAGCCCGCCTTCTTCCCACTGCCTCTGTGGTCGTGCGGCCCAGTATCTGTATCTGCGTTTGTGTTTGTATCCGTATCTGTATTTGTGCCGGTGGAGTGGCGCGGAGTTCTGTGTGCGCCAATGGGCATGAATCACTGTGCGGAGAGGTGGGGCATCGTGGGGCTAAGCAGCCAGAACGTCGACACAGAGTCGGATACATATCCAGAATTAACTGAAGCGGAATTAAGCCCTTGGAAAAGAGAAGAGTAACAGTGTTCATCTGTAAGAAAGGCTTAAGATTTATAACTCGACCTGCAATAGATTCTATAGCTCAATAAATTATTTGATTTAAATATTAAACTTTAAAATATTCTACAATATTCTCCTTAAATATAAAAACGACTTTGACTGTCTTACAAAAAGTAAGCTTTATACCTAGATAAAATTACAATATCTGGGGATATATTTTATGCAGAAAATATCAGTAATATTTAATTGTTTCATTATTAATAACCCACTTTTCCCCAAGTCCAACTTACTGTTAAGGAATCATTTTATATATGTACAATGTGGTTGAAAGCAATCTCTTCTTTTTCCTGTGCATCGTGTTCCGGTTCTAGGGAACCGGAGAAATTGTCGGGAAATTCGATGCTCGCCGTCAGATCGCAGTAAGTAGGGAAGCACAAGTGCCGGTCAGACGGCGACAAGTGAAGAAACAGGAACGGAACAAAGGCTACTTAAGCAGCCTTGGCGCCAGCTTGCCATGTGTGGCTCTTGGGCGAGAGTCCGACGGAAGCCAGAATGTCTGGCAACGCTCCATTTGGTCAGCCTCCCGACCAGACGTCGCGACCAGGAGACGACGCCACTGGACCTGAATGAATGCTAGATGCTGAGATCTCTCGGAAGGAAATGTAGCTGAGCTTCAGTGTCGGAGATCACCGAATAGGTTCCTTAAGAGATCCTTTATCTATATAGCATATATATGCCATACGACCCTCTTTAGGACCTTCAAGCTTATTTTTGCAAGTGTAAATTCTGCTGCAAGTTATTTCTTTTTCAAGCCTAAACTTCTCGCAATACAGTCAGCTCTTTAGAAATAACCCAGGGACTGGTTACTTTGGCTGAAACCCTCTGGCCTCCTGTGTAGTTGTGGGCCCAGCTCCACCTACCAGGCCTAGGACGTCTTCTTGGCTGGTCCGCAGCACCTGCTCGGCTGCTAACAACTACCACAATCTTTTTTTCTTCTTGTGGCAGAGTCATGTTGGCTGCGCATGCGCGGGTGTGTCGAAGTCCAAGTAGAAGCCGAGGCCAGAGAGTCGGAATCCAGTTGAGGGCCAGGCACAGTACGTACACCTTGCTACAGAGTCATCTCCACAAACAGGCAAAGAAACAAACAAGAACGAAAGGCAGTTAAGATGCATTTAGCTGCAGGTGTGAGATGGTATTGGTGTCTGTGGAGTATCTGTGTGCCTGCGTGCGAGAGAAAGAGAGATCCGTGCAGTGTCATTCCTATGGCTGCCGCCTTCGCTGCCCTTTTTTTACCTCTTGACTCCTCCCGACCAATAAAATTATACTAATTCCTGACTTTTTGATTCCGTTCTCTGTTTGTGTGTTTGGTTGCCAAGGATTGCGTTACCTAAGCGGGCACACACACAGACTGGGCGGCAGAGAAGAGCTCTCGCTTGCACCTATGTGCTATGCTATCCAGGGGAGATGCGAATGGCATGATGACCATCCTCATCATCATCTCCGTCTCCACCTCCACCTCTGCTGGCTGCCTGGCTGGCTGGCAGTTCCGATCCGAGATCCCAGACTGCGGAGCAGCAGCTCCAGGAATGCGCAGACAGTTTGGTTTCGTACTCGGCTCACTGCGCTCGTGCGGCACTCGAAATTCCCGATAGCTAAAAGGCGGACAGCAGGGCCCTAAATGCTCCAATCGGATATCTGTTCAATAATATATAGAAATGTAAGTTTTAAAATCAACAAAGCAGTGATAGCTGACACTATTTAATTACGTATAAAATCATGGTGCGGGAAGAACTTGATGGATATGATTTGTGAATAATTTGGATGACTTCTCTTAGGGTGAATAGGAATTATTCTCACGAAAGTTAAATGTAATTGTAAGGTAATGTAGATTTTAGTTTAATATTTAGGGGGAGTTATTCCAAAGGATGCTATTATTTTATTTAAGGTATTTAGGTTGCTAAATAAATGATACGAAACCAACTTTGGTAGAGAAAATCGCATTTATTTTTCGTTTTCTATTGTGTGGTGTATGAAGTTGAAGATTCATTACTAAATAGATTTATTCAAAATATAATGAACCTTAAAAAGATTTGAAACCAGCTTCAGATCTTAAGAATACAATTTCCCAAAGAATCCAACCTTTTTATATTTTTTCTTTTAACAATATTCAAACTCAAAAAATACTTATTCCAAGAACTTTATCAACAAATTATTAACATTTCATCATAAACCGCAAAACCCTTCGTTCTGGCAAAACAAAAACCGAACAGAGAAATTCCCTGGCGAAAGCTCAGAACGCAGCTTCGAGTGAAAATCACCAAGAGAAACTCACTCAAGATCTGAGTATCTTGATGCATGTGTGTGTGAGTGGAGAATCGACTCAAGAGCGAGACGAAAAACGAGGAAGATTTTGTCGTCGTCGCGCTGGCTGGCCGAGAAACTGGCGCTAGACGAGGTGCGTGATCATGATCGGGCGGCGATAGCGATGCCGATAATGATGATCGCGGAGATGAGGCGAAAGCCCAAAACTTTTTGTTTTCCTGAGAACTCTCAACCGCTCTCTTCTGTTCCGATCTTCTCGCGCTCCCACTCTCTCCCTCTCTCGCTTACTCTCCGGTGGTGGAGCGAAGACGAAGACGTGAAACGAGCGATCGGAGATCGACGATCCACGAACGAGTAGCGCCGAGGCTCGTTGCTGTATCTGTGTGAGTGTAGCCGAGCGTATCTGTATCCGAGCCGAGTATCTGAGTATCTGGGTATCGGAATCAGGTAGAGGTAGACAGAAAGGCGTTAGTCGTTCAACAGCGCTGATCGAGTTTAAATCTATAGCGAAATGAGCGGCAAAGTGCAGCACTTGGCGTAACTTAGAGCCAGAGCTTTCGAGGAAAATTCTTTCGGCCAGCGAAAAGTACTCGCATCTGACAGATACGCGGCGCGTGAAAATCAAAATCAAAGTATTTAAAGCACAATTCCGAAATTCCACAAATCCCAAAACCCAACCGGGTGAAGATCGGTGCGGCGGAAACAAAGAAACCGATGCCTAGGTGGCGCGCTCGCGATTGTGTGTGCTCGGTGTGTGTGCGGTGTGTGTTGCTGGGTGTGCTGGGTGTGTGTGGAATGTCAACTGACGGGTTGTAAAGGGAAACCCTGAAATTCGAACAGCCAGCCGCCAAAGCAAATAAAGCTGTGAATACGAATCAAATACAACAAACAGATACCCAAAACAGATACAGATACAACTACAGATACTGCATGGTTTTTTTGTGAATCCAAAAAGATACGAGATCGGAAAACAAGTGTGTGTGTGTGCCGTGCCAATCGGGGAAAATATGTGGATTACCCTCCTCGCACTGTCAGCGGAAAGGAAAAGCCCCGAGATCCGGCGGATCGTCCAGGAAGTGACGGGATGAGCAGAGTGTCCGCCTGTCCAGCTGCAGATACCCGGGAAAGCTGGGAGTGTCATGTGCCGCGGCATTCCGCACCGACGCCTCGAATGCTGCAACACTATTTTCGAGAAGAACTCGCCACACTTCGCCCACAACTATTACCGCAGGCGAAAGAGCAAACGAAGGAGAACAACAGTAGCGGGAAAAATCGCCGCTATCATTTATTTACACTTGCATTTACACAAGCGTGATTTATTTGAAAAGCGAAACGCCATAAACATCTGTAAATTGTAAATTGTGCAAATACATATACATACGTACATATATCCGAGAGTGTGAGCGAAAGCCGAAACCGAGCACTACACTGCGCTGCGATAACGGATCCCGTTCCGAACCCGAATCCAAATCCAAATCCAAATCCGAGTCGGATTGCGATCCCCAGACGTCATAAATTCAGTGGAACGACGAGACAGTTGGTCGCTCCTATTTTGCTTGCTTTTCGGGCGATCCATCAAACGGCTTTCCAATTAATAACCGAACACATGTCGTATCAATACTCGCCTTAGATACGGGCCCCCGGAGATCCAATATCAAGCGATACCACTCTACTCGACCATAGGAAACTTTATAAGACTGAGGTGAGTGTCGGCGCGCCGGTGTCTGTCAGTCCAGTCCTCTGTCTGTCTTTACCTATGTATATTTCGATCTTCCCAATTTTTGGTCGCCGCTAAGCTTATGTAAATGTGTCAGAAAATGTGAACTTGCTGCGCGCTGTGAGAACTGCACACACAAGACTGAACTGAACCATTATACAATGGCCCTGCTGCATTCGATACCGAAGTTCATTTGATATTGAAAAATACTTGGAATGCTCGTCCCGGGCTGTTGTTCGCCATGTTCGATGGCATGTGGCATTTTCGCCAGGGATATTTGAGAAATTTCAAAGTTATTCTCTGGTCGAAACCGAGCAGAAGTTGGCTATAAGAATTGGTAATGGGATATATGAAAGCATGCCTGGGGTATTCTTTTACTCAGGGTCGTTTATGTGAGAATGAACTTTAGATTGGAAGCATATGTAAAATCTTATGAAAGCATATTTTATAACTCATTTATGTTGGAACATTTTAATGGGGTAGAATTTGATTATGATTAATACCAATAGAAAATCATTTTGGTAATTGAAATCTTCTAAAAAGCTTTTAAAAGCGCTTCATAAGGCAGATCGATAACTAAATCTGTCGTTACTTCCAAAATTCCTGATTAAATATTAACCAATTGGTGGAATTTCTATATTCTCCCGAATAGGCGTGAATATCTCTTTCTTCGGTTCTTCACCTGTTTCTAGTTTAATCTTTCTGCTGCTTCTAATCAAAATATTTCCCCACGTATATCATAATTGTATTGTGCATCATATTCCGAGAAAAACACTACTCCCGCGACCTTTGTTGGCCGGCACAATAAAGTACCGTTCTGATACAGAACTAATATCATAGCTGGGAGACCCTCTCGAAAAGTGGGAACCAATCTTAAAAACAATCTTAAAAAAAAAAAGGAACATAAAAAGCAGTGGCGGCAGCACACAAAGACCAAAATGTCAATATCCTGGCACATAAATAACCGAGAAGAATATAGACTTCCATTGTGTATCTGCTGGGTGCGTGAGCATCCAAGGGTTTTGGGTCTCTGCTAGAGTTTGCGTTTATTACTAACCAATCTAATTGCTGACGTTGTGCGGCACAGATTACTCTACCCTATATATGGTACTATATACACGCGGAGTGTGTGTATGGGTATTGGGTAACCGGAATCAAACGTTAATAAAAATGTGTCAATTTGCGAAACATTTCGGAGTCGCTGGTTGGCGCTGCGACAAAGCTGAAATTTGAACTTTAGCAGGGGCTTGCGACATTTCACAGCTCGAATTGAGCTGAGTGCGAGTTATAGACGCAGTCGTACTATACAACATTATTGTGTACGTTTAGTATCTAGTAACGCTGAATGGACGGCGAGCTTGGAAAACCCTGGGATTGTCCGAACATTCATGGCCCAGGGGAAACCCCCGTTTGTCCAGATCGCACGTCGCAGGTAGAGGAGGAATTCATTAGACTCGACTAGAACCCAGGGCCTAAACTGAAACTGAAACCACACACGCAACCCACGGATTTCTGGGAACATATTAAAAACAAACAACAAATTATGAACAAATCATAAACATATTTATGAAATTCAATTTCATTCACCCTTTCCCTCCCTAGTTCTTTCCCAATTTCCAAGCCAGGTCTTATCGGGGCCCCGAGATCTGTTGCACCCCCCAGCGTGTGCCATCTTCCCCCGATCCGATCCCAATCCCAATCCCAATCCCGATTCCCGATTCCAATTTAACCATTTTCGACAAGAAAGAACAAATTCCCTTTGCGCCTAAGCGCCCTGTCATATAACAAATTTTTTAGTACAAGATAAGATGCTAATCTTTATGTGAAAAACAACATGTAATTTGTTCTAGGTGCGTGTCCGTGTCCGTGTCCCAGTGCGCATGCGTGTGTGTGTGTGTGCAGCACCTTTTCCCTCGTCCGGGACTCTCTTTTTCGGGGCTCATCTTGAGATAAAATCTGGGAAATTTATAGCCTATAACCAAAATATATAGAATACTTCTAATAATTTTCATAAATTTTCCAGATATGTGAGTTGAAGGCGGGGGGCTCGTTTTTTGTGCATTTGCCGCCTGTTTGTAAATCAAAGCGCGGCGATAAAGCGGAAAATATGACGATCGAAGCTACTCTAATAACTGGGGAATAACTGAACAATTTGGGGATGGGGCGCGCCCGGGGAGGGGCTAAGGGCTTCGCTGGATTGAATTTCTATTCGTAGACATAAAACGATGCACTTGGCATGCCGAAATGGCCCAAAAGATCGTGTTGCAGTGCAAAAAGGTGCAATGTCCGCCAGCAATTGCAACACTTGCCAAAGGGGAGTGCGAGAGCGACAGAGGGGGGTGGCCAAGGTGAGCGAAAGAGCGCCTCTGCGTGTGTGTATGTGTCTGTGAGAGAGCGACCATTTTTTAGTTGCACCTTTCACCCCGATGGGCCTTTGGCTCTCTCTCGCTCAAATGGGCCAAGAAGGAAAAAGGAAGCGACGCCTGCAGGTCGCAGTCGCTGCCTCAGTCGCCGTCGCTGCCTCTGCCGCGGTCACTGCCGCTGCCGGCGCTGCTGCCTCTTACCTGGCGAAGAGGAAGAGCCCAGCGTTCAGTCGAGCGGCGCACGTCGTCCAACGCACACACACTCACACACACACAAGCTGCCAAAGAGTTGGACTCTCTCTCGCCGCCACCTATAGTCGTCCCGCTTGCGCCCATGGCCAGTGAGCTAGAGTGTGAGTGTTCTTCGACTTCCACTCTTTGAGTGGAATCGCGAGATCCGAAGGCGAAAGCCGAAGACGAGCCGTAACCCTTGCCCGACCCGAGCAGCCTCGCACCGCAATCGCATCCGATTAACCCATGTCTCTGCCTTTGTATCGTTTCAGAGTTGCAAGCGACCATGCGCGCATGGCTTCTACTCCTCGCAGTGCTGGCGACTTTTCAAACGATCGTTCGAGTTGCTAGCACCGAGGACATATCCCTGAGATTCATCGCGGCCATCGCGCCCCAGCGGCCCGTCGAGAGCACCGCGTTGGCGAGAGCATTTAACCTTCAACCCTTCAACGAGCCTTCAACGTCCTTCCACAGAGGCAGTGATATCAGTGATAACAGCAAACCTAGCAAAAGCACAAGCAGAAGCAAAAGCATAAGCAAAAGTGACGCGAACCGACAGTTCAACGAAGTGCATAAACCAAGAACAGACCAATTAGAAAATTCCAAAAATAAGTCTAAACTATTAGTTAATAAACCCAACAACAAAATGGCTGTCAAGGAGCAGAGGCGCAAGCAGAAGGATCAGCATCCTCACCGGCCAGCCACCCAGAGCGAGTCCCAGCAGCCGAGGATCGAGTCCATCTTTGCGGTGGAAGTGGAGGAGCAGCAGCAGAAGCAGCATCAGAAGCAGCATCAACAACAGCAGCCGGAGGAGCTGGAGCCCACGCTGGTCCTGGACAAGGAGATGTTCACCATCAGCGTGCCGGCCAACGCGCAGGCTATTATTGTCGAGCAGGAGCCATCGACCTACAGCACGAAGGGATTGAGGAAGGAGAAGCTGAAGCCAGATCCCTCCACTCTAGTCGAGATCGAGAACAGCCTGCTCTCGCTGTTCAAAATGAAGCGGCCGCCGAAGATCGACCGCTCCAAGATCATCATCCCGGAGGCGATGAAGAAGCTCTACGCCGAGATCATGGGCCACGAGCTGGGCTCGGTCAACATACCCAAGCCGGGACTGCTGACCAAGTCGGCCAATACAGTACGAAGTTTTACACACAAAGGTGAGTCCCGCCATTTCCCCTTAATTTTCTAGCTTTTAAATCAAAGGTAATAGCTCTCAAATTAGGGGAATTATTATTGCATTAGATATATGTCTATATTTACAACAAGTTAGCATTTTAGTTTGGAATTTACACACTCAATGGGTTAGTTATGAAGAAATTGGTTTATGAATCGCAATTGTAGGGGTCTTGGCTTTTCTCTGTGGCTACCTCATCTAATTGCCGCCTTTTATTAATAAAATATACAGTTTTATGTTAAATTTGAGAAAGGATAATAAATTTAATAGCCTGCAGGAGATATTAAGAGGCATAAATGT
This sequence comes from Drosophila nikananu, assembly GCA_008042635.1. Lineage (NCBI taxonomy): Eukaryota > Metazoa > Arthropoda > Insecta > Diptera > Drosophilidae > Drosophila > Drosophila nikananu. The sequence goes on from VNJV01002956.1 coordinate 18,567, forward strand.
GGCCAAGGAAATGAGCAATAATCTCAGATTGTTGGCTACAATATTTGCTTAAATATAATTGGATTTATTAAGTTTATTAGTTTTGAGCAAATTGGTATTAAATATAAGATTAAATTATTGCTAATAACTGTAGCAGGGCAATTTTAAAGACCATTAAGACATTAAGTTTAAACACAGTATTCTTCTTAAAAACTATTAGCAGTTGAGTTATTCTTCAATATATTTTACAAAGGAAGTAGAGTTATTTCACTAAAGTTTCTGCTTGTTTAGATTATACAGTCTTTTAAACTTATTTAGTTAAACAATTAAGGCACACAATCTCAATTTTAAATAGAATAAAATATAATTTGTATAAGGAACACTCCCTGAAAGTAATGTCATCAAATAATCGGATCCATTTGCAATCACCTAACATACCTGGTATTTCCACCTGCTCGGAAAAGGCTTCGCTTTGCATTCCCCCTAAATATATTGAGATATGTATATTCCCACTCATCGCAACGCGTACTTTCCGCTACCAAAATGCGAATGAAGAGCGCCTTGGATTTTCCCTGAAATTCCGTTTCATCTAAGCGATTTGCATACCTGCTCCTGCGATCCCCCGATCCCTCGATCACTACCTGTATCATTCACGCAAGCGCTGTGAAACCACGCGGAATTTCCGCGGCTTTCCAAAATGAAACACCAAAATGAAGGTGACGGCAGGATGCGTGGCAAAAGGACACACACTCGAGTGTTCCATTTGCCTGCCCTGCAAACGGCTATGTTGTCCCGACGGTGACCTTGAAAATTTTCTCGAGAATTACACCAGGATCGCTTAGCGCATGCGCTAAATGGCTTTTATATTGTATTTGTAAAAATAACAATTATTATTAAAGCGTATTTCGCATTATTTTCCGCAGGATTAGAGGGATCGAACAATAAAGCAGTTAGAAAGCAGGTAACCGAGTCGCCATCGGCTGAACCAACACACGGCCAAGTGTCTAAAGCCAAGTGTCTAAGCCGCGTTTGTCGAGTCGAGTCGAGTTTTCGCCACTTTTCGGGCCGCATCTGTGCTGGTCTTTGGGATCGGCGTCGGCACACAGGGACTCGTTTGCTTCCCAAAAGAATTTACGACTCGTCGCCTTCCTTTGTGAGGCACTTGGTGGCGGCTACGTCGGCGGCGGCGATTCAAATTAAGATTTTTCGGCAAGCGTGCAGAGTTTGCACCTTGCCGGATAGGATATGGGATGGCCTAGGCACAGACCAGAGATATAGACAGATCAGATCCGAAAAGGTAGGCCGGGGTGGGCCAGGTCTTTAGCGCAGGCGCCAGTCGTAAAAAGGCGGCTGGCAGGACAACTGGAACGTGCGATTTCGACCCTCTTTGTCCCGGATTGTATTGCACGCTCGAGTGTACTTAAGCACGAGGTACTTACCGCCGACAGGTAGACAACGCCCTGCTCATCTGCTCATTCCATAACCCCACCGATCGGCGATCGGCGATCGAGCGAGGCTCATGCACTTGATCTGGCGGATAGTCCGGCTTAATTTGCCGGATCCCAATCCCGCAGCCATAAAACGGACATCTGGAAGCACTGTCTGCCCAAAAAACTTAATTCGTTTTTTGCTATTCACTTGGAGAGATTAGGGGTTATATTTAGGGGAGGGATCTTAGGCTTTAGGCATTAAATTAAGTTGCTTTTAAGGCTTGCATTACGAGCTTATCAATTTATTTAACTCATGTCCCAACTTTGCATTTCTCCATTTATCCTTGCAGATAGTAAAATCGACGATCGGTTTCCGCACCACCATCGGTTTCGCCTGCACTTCGACGTGAAGAGCATTCCCGCCGAGGAGAAGCTGAAGGCGGCGGAGCTGCAGCTGACCCGCGATGCGCTCAGTCCGCAGGTGGTGGCCAGGACGTCGGCGTCGGCGGTGAATAGGACGCGCTACCAGGTGCTCGTCTACGACATCACGCAGGTGGGGCTCCGGGGCCAGCGGGAGCCGGGCTACCTGCTGCTGGACACCAAGACGGTCCGGCTGAACAGCACGGACACGGTGAGCCTAGATGTCCAGCCGGCCGTGGACCGGTGGCTGGCGGAGCCGAAGCGCAACTTCGGACTGCTGGTGGAGGTGCGCACTGTGCGCTCCCTGAAGCCGGCGCCGCACCATCATGTGCGGCTGCGACGCAGTGCGGACGAGGCGCACGAACACTGGCAGCACAAGCAGCCGCTCCTCTTCACCTACACGGACGATGGGCGGCACAAGGCGCGCTCCATACGTGATGTGTCCGAGCGGGGTGGTGGCGAGGGTGGCTCCGGCAAGGGCGGCGGCGGCGGAAGGAATCGGAGACACCAGCGGAGACGCAAGAACCACGACGACACGTGCCGGCGGCACTCGCTGTACGTGGACTTCTCGGATGTGGGCTGGGACGATTGGATTGTGGCGCCGCTGGGCTACGATGCGTTCTACTGCCACGGAAGGTGCCCGTTCCCGCTGGCCGACCACTTGAACTCCACGAACCATGCCGTGGTCCAGACGCTGGTCAACAATCTGAATCCCGGCAAGGTGCCGAAGGCCTGCTGCGTGCCCACGCAACTGGACAGCGTGGCCATGCTCTATCTCAACGACCAAAGTACGGTGGTGCTGAAGAACTACCAGGAGATGACCGTGGTGGGCTGTGGCTGTCGATAGATTCGAGATTCAATAGCCCGGAGTGCAGATGGAGATCGGAGATCGCAGATCGAGAAGCGAGCGAGAGAGCATCAAATGCTGTTTGGTTCCAAGCCGTCAATGCTTTAAACACAACGCAAACAAAATGGACTGAATATTTGAATTTTAAGTGTAAATCGTTAGACTTTAATCGTATGTATCCGGCTGCAGCCACGCCCACAAACCACGCTCACGCCCACAAACCACCACCACCACCCACTACTTTCCTCCGTCAACCTTGGGAGCCTCTGTCCGCTTTCCCCAGCCAGGCTGGGGAATCCCCTGGAGCAGAGTGAGCGCAGAGAGTCCACTGTAAATAGCCGCCATGCCATGTCCTCCTCCAACCGGACACCCTCGTGTCCCCCCTCCCGTGAGCTGCTGGAGAAGAAGCGAAGATTTCGGCTGAGAGAGAGGAGACCAATTGAACAAATTGTATAGAAATGCTAATATATTAAACTACTATATCTACGCGAATACACTGGTATTTATGTCGGTCGGAGGTGACCCCTCAGGACCCTGAGCGGGCAGCTCCGATGTACGTATGCATATATGGAAGGGATAATATCCTTCGACTAGACGTTTTTTGTTAATAATTTTATAAAGCAATCCATTGTAAATTAGCTAGTTAACGAGTATAATCGATGAATGAGTAATGACTTGAAATTATCTAGGAACTATCAGCTATGGCATATGTAACTCTTGTATATGTACTAAATACACTCACACAAACACAAGCACACACTCACACACTCACACACCACACACACACACACACTCATTCACAAGCACACAAACGAAATGGTATTTAAACATCGTTCCGAAATTCAACTAAACGTAACTGTAACTGTATAAACAAATAGAAAGAACGAAACTTTCTGCACTAAAACGTATGCTCTATAAATATATGAATAACTATTTACATCGTTATGCGTTCTAAGCTAAGCTCGAATAAATCCGTAAACGTTAATTAATCTAGCTAAGTAAGCCCCTAAAACGTTAAGCTCAGCATGTTGGATAAATTAATAGTGACGAAAGAGAAACTGAAGAAAAACCGCGTAAAAAAGGAAAGTCGAGGAAATGAGAAATATCGATTCGTGCCTGATGTTGCAGAGCACGATTTGTATATGTAACTTTTCATATAAATTTTATTATTTTATTTATTTAAAACAAAGCATATTTTTGATGAAGATGATGATGATGATGCGGGAGCGATGAGGAAAAAGAAAGATGGAAAATATAAAAGAAAAACAATTTATTAAAAAAATATTCACCTTTAGTTTATTTATTTGGAATGAGGGGGAAATTACATAAGTTGTGGCTGGGACTGCGCCTAAAAATTCCCAAGTAGGAGTTCTGCGATCAACTAGCAAAATTGGAACTGAAGCGGGGTCTTGACTGGAAACTAGAACTGGAAATTAGAAATAAAAAACAAGAAGAAAAAATTCCTTCGAGCCGGATTTGAACCAGCGACCTATGGATGCCTGCCATTGCATATTTTGAACACTTCTACAGTCCACCGCTCTACCAACTGAGCTATCGAAGGTGTTATCAGCGCAGGTGTTAATTTTAATGTAGATTTAATTAATGACACTAATTTAAAAATATAAAATACTCTGTTCAAGTAGCTAGATTTGATTGATTGTCTCTTAAAAATGTATAAAAAGAAATCCTTCGAGCCGGATTTGAACCAGCGACCTATGGATGCCTGCTTTCAGAACCACTTCTGTGGAATGATGCATTTCGAACACTTCTACAGTCCACCGCTCTACCAACTGAGCTATCGAAGGCGCTGACAGCTCAGGTGTTGAGTCCAAATTTTGCTCGCTTATCAATTTTTACTTGGCAAAAACAAACTAAATCGGAAGAAGCCAAACAAAGCGCTTATCGCAGCATTAAAACCAACAAAAAACTCTGCCACAGGTATGATACCTCGCAACGTGTGGAGCGTCGTCGGTTGCCGATAAGAAGCGTGTGCAAAAGTGCTTTGTACTAAGTATTTAGATTAAAAAATAAGAAATACGAAGCATTTATTGAATGTAAACAAATCAGAGAACCAGCTATTAAGCCAACGGGCACAACGGGTAATTTGTTGTGGGACTGGCTGCAAGTGACACTAAATAAGTCAGATCTAAGCGTTTGATAACGATCAGCCTGCATATCAACTTTCCTAGGAACTGACCAGCTGAGCTTTACAAATTGCTGGCAAATGAGAGGACGGGAATCTGGAAAACTATTCAAACAGCTGAATGAACTTTGATGCTGATAAGGCTGGGTAATAAATTTAAATTGAACGTACAACAAAAATTCTGAGGCATTCCATTGATTCTTTGAATCAATGTCAAGTAAATAGAATTACGCCACAATCTTAAATTATTTCATGAATTTATGTGACCTATTGGCTGACTTGTAGTTTAAAATTAACTTTATATTGATTTGTTTTTAACAATGGGCTGAACAAAATCGTTTTTTGAAGAACAAACTATTTAAATCTGACTTTTGTTTTTAAATTTAAAACCTTTTTCAAATAATTTTAATTTGAAATTACTTGAATTACACGCCGTTTTATTTATTAACTCAGAATTGACAAGTATTTTGAGTTTCTACAGAGTGTTTGTAAATAAAGCAGGAAATGAAACAAACATCGGGAAATCGAAGTATGTAAAGCTTGCAATTGGATAATGAAAATCATTCATAACCTAGCCAAAAATTCATTAATTTAAATTGTGAAAACTTTTTTAAACTGATTTTTATTAGGTTAATAAATCTGGAAAATAAATTGACTTAAATTGTAGTACCCTGCAAGGGTATAAACAAAACTCAATTCCAAGCTAAACCGCACTATAGATTGCTCCTTTGATACAGATGGGGATTGCCCCAGACTCTGCGGCAGAACCTAGAATCGACCTTTGTCTATTTATAGGCCCGCCGATAGGAAGCTATTACAAAACCGAATGAAATGAGAATCAATCTCAAGATGCAATACCCTTTCATGTGAGCTCGCAATCAGGCAATGTTGGATGAGTCATGCGGGGATTTCGGCTGGGTTTATCGGGAGAGTAAATTAATTTACCCATTCCCTGCCCAAGACCGGACACAGTGCGTTTTTTTTTTGTTGGGCTCAATTAAATGACTCATCAGGAGGCAGGGAGAAAACTAAGAGCCATTGACTTGCCACACACAAAGCCGGAGGAGATAGACTCCGCTCGGGGGTCCTTTATTTTTGGCAAGGAGTACTCCCCGTTTGGTTTCCTAGGAACTTGGCAATTTTTCAGATCTATCCAGGAGATAGGACAACGCCCACATATCGAGGCAGGGGGCGGCTGTTGGGAAAATTCATTCAATCATAGCGGGAAATTGATACCCAGATCAAGGGACTTCACCGACCGAGCCAGCTGATCGAAGACCGCTGATAAGCAAAACTGGCTGGAAATTCTAAAAGGGAGATGATACTAAGCCGAGTGCCTATTCCGAAATTCCAATTCCGAGTCATTCTTAAAAATTATGAACATTTGTTGTAACATACCTGGGCAAATTACCAATAGCCCACGGAACCCTCGCCGCGGGAATCATTTTTCCTTATCTAACAAGACGTTCTGAGCAATCGATCCGCACACACACACTCGATCCTAACTCTTGGGCCTTGCTCAATGGATCACACACAAATCGCCGCTCATGGCGCTTAGCTCTTCTCCCCTCCTCATCTGCCCGCTCACCACTCACCTCTCACCTGTCCCTCAACTCCTCCGGCGGCTGCATCTGTGTGTGCCAGTGTGTGTTTTGTCGGTAATTATCCGTAAGCTGTCAGTTTTTTCGCTCCGCTTCCTCCAATGCACCTCTTGGCTAACCTTTTCTGACCACGGTAAGTGAACGGCCTTAGGGATGGCAGTCCTCACTGGAGGAGGGTCGTGATTAGCCCTTCGATATTTTGGGAATTATATAAAGCAAGGCTATTAGTTATAGGCCTACCTCCTAGAGAAGAAACTGATGAGCGGTTAATTTGCAAGGTCCAAAACATAGAAGTTACCCTTTATATAAGTTAACATTGTTCGTTGAGACATAGTACCAAAATTTATTGACTAGTCTAATTCGATTTATATTCACTAAGTAACTAGTGAATTATTATTTTATTTTAGTAACGCTGCCATCTCTAAGTTATATACACATATAGATCAACTGATATTGGCCGCTGGCCGTTTTCGTTTTTCGATTTTTATGACTTGCCGCATTTTTGGCATCCTAATTGGTTTGTTAAGTATTCCCCTGCGCCGCCTGTGCCTTTCGGGCCGTCAAAAATTGCCCCTTTGGCTTATCGGGAACACACTTTGTCCCAGCGGCTGCTGCTCGGCCCTCGTGACATGGCCCGGAACGGCTCCTAGGCCTCCAGGAGAGTTCTCTGGACTGGACCCTTGGACCGGCTGATAAGACGGATCGTGTCTTCTGCGCGCCTGCGGCATGATTCACCTCACTTGGCCCCGGGCAGCATGGGCCACAGGCGATGCTGCGTAGACATTTGTTGCGTATCACAAATATAGCATCCCCGGGGAGATGACTCACGGCCGGCGTTTACTAGGTGGCCACGTTAATTGTCGCCCCCCGATACGCACTGTCTTTGTTTACACCCGGCGCGCCGTCGTTTCATCTGTCCGAAACGAGAAATCGAAAACAATCGCCACTCACATTCGATATTCATTGCTGCTGGCTCTGCATAAAGCCAAGCTCATTTCCCCGCCTCGGCGACGCGACTCACTGCAGCCACTTTAATTTGGCTTTTGCTGATAAGTTGTCTTTCATTCGGTTTGTTTATGAACTCGTTTCGCGGCGAGCCATTTATAGACCTTCGATAGCTCAGTTGGTAGAGCGGTGGACTGTAGCTGGAGATTTTACAAAGTAGACATCCATAGGTCGCTGGTTCAAATCCGGCTCGAAGGATCCTGGTTTTTTTTAATATATATTTTTAGAAATTTTTTATTTTCATATTACTCAAAAGTTTATAACAAAAATATAGAAAAAACGAAAGCAGTCGTTAGCTTTATTAGGTTTATACTCTTTAAGTTATGGTATTAAAAACCGGATCAAGGTTAATATTTAAATATTATATTTATACTTAAAAAATATTGTAAATAAAATTATATAAGCTCTCTAATACTAGATATTTAAAGAATTTTACAAAACGATTTAAAATAATGTAAACTATGCAAACATACTTAGTTATGTTTGGTATTTTCCTAACTAAAGGTAAAATCTATATCTAAACTCTGGAATTTATTGTATAAGCATATAGTTATATGATATATTGATATTTTACAATTATCCATTAAATAAAACAGTTCAAATTGAGTAGCAGGTTACTTTGTAGTATCTCAACATCCAGAAGCAAAATCAAACCATCATACATCACATATTATGCCCCCAAGAGACTCACTCAACAGGCAAGAAATCAGAGTTAAAAATACCTAAAAAGAGCCCTCTGATAAATCTGAAGCAGATCATAAATGGGAAAAAAGGAAAAACAAATTGTAACAGAAATTACAGCCCTCAATTTGCATTTGTCCTATCACAAAGGAGGAGGCAACAAAGCCAGAACAACCGGAATTATAACAACTGGCAGCCAAAAAGGCAACAAAGGCCTCTGGCTTGGCATCGGCATAAAAGTCCAGACTTTTTGACTCACAGCCGCTGAAACGAATTGCTGCAGACGTCCTGCCGCTTTGGCTGCCGTTTCACTCCGGCTCCTGCTCCTGCTCCTGCTCCTGCTCCGGGCTCGGCTCCTCCTCCCGAAACAGCTATCAATACATCATTTGCCTTTGTGCGGCTGTCACAAATTCATTCACCTGTTCTCGGGCCACGACTTCATCATCAGAAGCCGGAGCAGCGGCAGCTCGGCCCGGCCAGACAATTATACTGCGTTGATCTCCAATTAGGCTGTCGAAACTCCATTTACACGGCCAACGGGCGTCCCATAAAATACTCACTCGCAGCAAGACTGCGCCTTTCATATCGTCATATCGGGGGGGAAATATGAAGGCAGAAAGGCAGAAAAGCAGAAAAGAGCCACGGATTCAGGTCTCGTTAAGGTGCAAGTCATCATCATCGCATCTCCTCCTCGGGAACCATCATCATCCTCCTCATCGGCAAGTTAAGTAAATACAAATATGAATGAATTGCTCACCGGCTCCTTGGGTAGATCTGGATCTGCATCTGGATCTTGGCAGATCATCATCCGGCATTGTCTCAGCCGTCATCCTCCCCCCGATCTCTCAGATCTGCGTCCCCCTTCCCCAGCTACTTCCACTTCCAAGTCGAGTGTTCAGGCGTACAACTCAAGAGTGTTTGCCCTTTCAGCGATCTCGATCTCGAAGCCGATCTCTTGGCCATATAACAGTTGCACTTTTGCCTTTTGCCTGCCTGAAGTTCGAAATTCGTGTAATTTCTTAATGGCTCCGAACCGGGCGAACCGAAGAGTGCATGATGTATGGCTCTCTTTGCCGCGAAGCCTTATATAGGTCTGGTGTGCTGTGCTCGACCTTAATTAGTTCAACACTCGTTAGATATTCCACAAGCCACAGGCATCCGCCGGTGCCCATTTGCATGCCGCCGATCATGTCGATGGCATGCCGTCGAAGAACATAATACTCACGTTGGGGAACAGCTTTTTCCTCATTACTGAAATTCCATTAGATCGGAAGAGGCAGAGAGGCCCGAGCGTAATGGGAACCTGGCATACACTAACAATTATCTTGACATTATTAGCCTAGAATGTTGAACACCTGAATATGATTTCACAAATTACTTATATTCCCATGCTATAGCAGGTTCATCTCTTCTATGTTTTTTACAGGCTTTGTTTATAAATAACTCTATAAGTTCATAAGTAAATAAAGGTAAAGGAAAGAAGTAATGTGAATTATATAAGAAATAATTTGTTTTAGCCCAAAAAGGATCTTGCATCTTACCAATTCAAGTCATAGTTTTCTCTAGCTTTTATTACCATTAAACACCGTAATCAGCATCCTTCACCTACTTCTTTTAACTTCTCCTTTGGCCTGGCTACCCTGCCATAAGGCAGTTAATGCCATGAATAAGGCAAAAGTCTTGGTATTTTAATAACCACACACACACTCGGGTGTTAAAATGGGGCGCCACAGCCATGGAAAGCCCCAGCCAGCCGCCTGTGGTTGTGCGGTGGACGCAGCGCGTCGCTTTGTCTGCAGCTTCGGTTGCCGCAAAAAAAAAGGTAGGAAAGGAATAAATATACAAAAAGAAAAAAAGCGAACGAGAATACTTTCCAGCTTTCCCCGTCAGACCGAAAGAAGAACGGACTGGCCGGGAGCAAGAAATCTTATTAAAGCGTAACTAAATGCCACGGATTAATGTCTAACAGGCGGTGGCACCCAACAGGTGCTGCGCATAAATGCCAGTTTAGTGGCCGCTTTGACAGCAGGACACGCTGGGTGGAAGTGGACCCCACATGCGCCATTAGCATATAAGCCCCAGTCAACTAATGAAGGCAACTGCAAGGCGGCCGCTGGCACTGCCTTTGGGGGCAAGTTTGCTGCCTAAGTCATTCGTTAGGAGCCGACAAGTTCGTTGCCCAAGTCTCGCGCTAGGAGGATCTGGCATGAGCCCGGTGGTGCAAGGAAAGTGAGGCGACTCCAGTGGCATATTCGAGTGTAATCAAAACAAAAACAAAACAATTAATCAGCAGAAATGTGGAAATGGCAATGACTGCCTGTGAATCGAATATATTTGTATTTAATATCCAATTAGCATTTCCGAACGTGTGCCCTGCTATTCAAATGAGGCGAGAAGTTAATTGAATGTGAATTCATTGCAGCCGTGCTCGAGCCGTGTGAACTCAGCTGGAGTTTGTCTCCTACTCTGCCCCGGCGGTTGGAAATTTGTTTGTTACGCGACTTGATAACTCGCGGCACTCGCTGTGACATTTATGGGCTTGTTTCACAAGCCCTAATGACTCAACCGAACTGGCCGTAAAATACCAATTATATTTCCTGCTGACCGTCGCTAGAATCCAGTTGAAAGTTATCTTTACAGTTATGCATAAATTGCATCTTAATTTTCCCTTTATTTGCAAAATAGCCAATAAAACAGTGGCCATTACAACATTAACATTAGACTTCTACATTCTTTATTATTTTTATAATTAATTGGTCTATTTTATTGCTGAAATATGAATAGATGCAAACAAGATTGGAAATAATGCACTGTAAATGAGTTGCAATTTATTATAATTGGGCTTACGCTACTTTTATATTTACTTTTAAAATATTATAGAGGCTACAACAAAATTGTTTTTAGTAATTTCATTTCCTGGCAATTGTCTATGAGGAATTTCTAAAATATCAATAATATTTGCAAATGCTTAAGTATTGTTTATCGTTTCATCATCCCCACACTTCAAGCCAATTGCCCTGTAATCCCATAGTCAGGCCTTCGCAAGCTCTCCCTTCGAGTTCTCCGTCACTAATTGCATTAAATAAACAAAATAGTTGCTTATATGCGTAATTATGAATCCGCATCGGCCTGGGCGGTTTTCCAGCTCCCCCATCCAGTCCATCGGTTCAAGCAATTAATAAACTAAAGACTGCATTTGAATTTTCAATTTGACACTAGCTCCCCGCGCCCCCAGATGCCGCTGAGTGTTAGTTTGATTTATCATTTGCTAATTGAAAAATTATACTGTTTCGTATTTGTCAGGCAGTTAGTTAAAATGTTGCCAGGTGGGGGTGATGGTGATAGTGGCGGGGAACGCCGTCTGGCGACTGACAGTGCCAATTTACTGAATGATCCGATCGGACTCGGAATCGCAGGTTGTAAATGATACGACTGAGGAATTTTTCCTCGGAATTTTGATTGAGTTGAATAAGCAATCGAGTGCCTGATTTTCGTATTTAATATGTAAATGAATTGTGTAAGTGCGGGCTAAAAATAGCCAATCGTCAAATAGGCGCACTGCAATTCCGAAGCAATCGAAAGACTTGGCGAACGAACTTGATCCCGAACACTCAGCGAATGGTTTCGAGCCGCTGCTCATTGTTATCCTTCGGCGGCGGCAGGGGAGAAGGCGAAAATTTATAAGCTACCCAGCGAATTAATGCACATAAATAAACAAAATGTGACGTTGAGCGAAAGACAAGCACTTGAAGTATTTTAATTGTCTAAATGCCAGCGCTGATGATCAGCTTCCTAAAGCCGACAACAACAAGCCAACCCGAAAGCAACCAGCAACAATTGCTCGGCTCTTTGAAGCTACACTTGTCAGCAGGAGTGGGGTTTTTGATGGTAAAATAAATGAACTGTTTAAGAAAACATAACTATGGTTAAATAGAATTCATATGCTTGAAATATATTCATTCATTAGATTAAATAGCAAACTTGAAACTGACTAGGTTTGTGGATTTTGTTTCCATTTCGTCTAAGAGTTTTGAAACCTAAAACTATTATTTAATGGATTCGAAAGATATATTTTAAAAGATAATTAATACTTCTCAATTTTATTTTTCTGTTCTGATTAGTGTACTCGAAACTCGCCTCCCAGATGAGACTCCCAGGGAAACTGTGGTAGCTGTGTGGCAGGCAGGAGCCTTTGGGCCGCTTGCGCCTACGACAATTTATGTGTTGGCTTGAAATTTCTCACAGAAAACAAAGGAAATTCCAGTTGGTCCGCAGGAATGTTTCGGCGAGTGAGTGGCGAGCGGAGCTGCGATTGGGCCGCCGCCGCCGCTGACATTTTGCATTTCGTGCAACGCATTCCTCGGGGCGCTGCCGGGCGCATGCGTACCACACACCAAGGAGGACACACCGAGCTCCATGGATCCCATCCACCATGAATGCATGGACCATCGTTCGTTGCCCGGCATTGACACTGATGAGTGCGGCGCAGCAGCCTCGAATGTCGTTGCCGGAGGCAAGAGTCCAAGCCAGAGCAAGAGCAAGAGCATCGCATCTGGCCGCCAAGGTGGTCACCCCAAATGCAACACGCAACAACAACTGCGGCGTGATTGTTATGGCTCTGTCTCTGTCCCTGTCTCTGTCGCTGGCTCTCCCTGCCTTGTTTCCCCACAGTTGCATTGTAAATTCGTAAAACAATAAAGAAATAAATTACTTTCGGCCCCAAGTCCAAGCCAAGTCCAAGCTCAAGAACTCTTGTAGCAGACTTTGGCTCAGACAGGCGCACAAAGAACACGACGAAGCGTTGAAATCGTCGTGGCTTTTGTCCGAACAGGAACTGTTCAGCTCAGCTCAGCTCAGTTCAGTTCAGTTGAGCTAAACAAACAAACAAACATAACATAGTGAGGGGAAAAAATGGCCGTTCCCTCGAAACCAGCCAGCCAGTGTGGCCCCGGACTGGGCCTCTGTTCTCCATCCTCCCACAATTCCCTCGGCGGAGCAAACATAATGTCTGACATGAACTTTGCGCGCTGCTGAAATTGCAATTTTAATGCAATTCGTGAGCCAGCCAATCGTTCAAGTCCAAGTACAATTGGACCACCCCGGTGCAGACCGATGCAACTTGTATTTGGACTTGGACTTGGTCTTCAGCTGGGAAAGGGGGCTGACTGACTGCCCTGCGATTGTCGAATGGCGATGAAGACGGCCTGGGGGATGGGGGATATGGGCAGGTCAAGTTCTCGGATAAGCGAGCACCCAACACCCGCACCGAGCGAACCAAAATGATGATGAGGCTGTGCCACACGAACATATGCCGTCTATTCGCGAGGGGCGATTGAGCTTTAGTGGCTAAGAAATGGAACAAGACATACAATTGTTTTGGGTGCATCTGAAATATCTTATAGATGTGTGATGTATCTTTAAATTTAATTATTTAATTCCCCATTATAATGAAGCCACCCTCGAACTTATGAGCTTCCGCCCCGCGGGCATAACGAAACACAAAGCATTTGGCGTTGCCAAGAAGTCTGCCATGACAAAAGCTCCACGCTCCAAACTGGGCTCCGTCTCGAGGGGCTGCGGAGTGATCGGCAGAGATCTGGGAGACGGGATCTGAAAACTGAAAACAACTGAATACTGAACACTGAACACTGAAAAGAGCGACTGAGCCGGGTGTCATGAAATGCCAAAATGTCTAGCTGCGAACGACCGAAAAGTAAGAGATTCAACATCAGCACACACACAGATTTCAATAATCAACGGCGGACCCGTTGTTTCTGGTTGTTGATTTTCGGCTTTTGATTTTATGTGTTTCTGCCCCGAGGGCTTAATCTAGATATATGCACACAAAGCAACACGGTGGAAAAAAGCGAAGAAAATCATCGACAATCAGCCCCGAAAAGTGCTTCAAAAACGAAATAAAGGTAAGTCGAGGTTTCCCCTCCTTTGTTGTTTCTCATAATTTTTGTATCTCTTTTTTATTGAAGGGGTTCGAATGCCACGCCCCCCTCCAGCCCCGCCAACAAACGATCAACGACGAACAACTGCTCAATACATTTTGCGTCTTTAATGGAATTCTTATCGTGCAGCAAATTATTGTTATTAATTATTTTCAATTCAATGGAGCAGCAGGTAAGGCAGCCACATCAATTGCTCGATGCTCAAGGGTTGGGAGCGACACGCTGTCTGTGACTGTGGCTGCCCGAGAGACTCTCGGGCGAAATATAAATATGAAAAATTTCATTAAAAATTTATTAGTATTTAGCCCCGGCTGGTGTTTGCGCTCGTGTGGAATTGAGTGGATTCAAGTGGAGTGGCGAGGCACACCTTGTGGTGCAAATTAGAAATCGCGCTGATTGCGGATTAGCCTCCAGTTAAATGATGTTTGACTGATGTGGATGGGGATGCCGTTGGATCTGGGAGTCGGAGCTGGGCACCATGGAAGCCGATAGAGGTGCGTCTCGGGCTCATACTTCAACGGCATTTACAATTTAATAAATTGTATAATTGATGGGGTGGGAATACAAAATGTATACGCGTTATAGATAACAAATTGCCACTGACTGTATTTTTTAAAACATATTATAATTTTAGTCAGAAGTTTGCAACGCAGTGAAGGAGACCTTAGACTATAAGTCTTTAATTGGTTTTTTGATCATAACTTGGCTTAAACTCAACGGATTTCAGTGTGGTTTGGTTTTTTCTTCTTAGTTTTTAATGGAGAACTTTTCTGCATTTAAAACTCGATTTATAATTTTTTGCCAATTTTTTGTCAATTTTGACGATGTAACCCTTTCATTTTTTTCGACAAAAAAATAAGTAGATTTTTTGGGTTCTTCAGTGTTTTTTGATCGTAACTTGGCTTAAACTCAACGGATTTCAGTGCGGTTTGGTTTTTTCTTCTTAGTTTTCAATGGAGAACTTTTCTGCATTTAAAACTAGATTTATGATTTTTGGCCAATTTTTTGTCAATTTTAACAATGTAACCCCTTTCATTTTTTTCGACAAAAAAATTAGTAGATTTTTTGGGTTCTTCAGTGTTTTTTGATCGTAACTTGGCTTAAACTCAACGGATTTCAGTGTGGTTTGGTTTTTTCTTGTTAGTTTTTAATAGAGAACTTTTCTGCATTTAAAACTCGATTTATAATTATATATTTATATACTTTAAGATGTGGCTCTTTGTATAATTCTACAATTTCGGCTATAATTTTATCAAGATTGAACTACTATATCATTAGAGCTGTCAATGATTCAATTGTTAGCGGCAAGGCTTTACAGACTTTGTCTAAATCTTTATTCAAGCACCAAAAATATTAATTTAAGGAGCAGAAATATTTTTGTCTGACTATTAAACCCAAAAAAATATAAGCCCCCACCTGCCATATGTTAACCATACTTTCACAGGTGTTTTTCCTTCTAATCCCACAGGTTTAGCCGTACCATTTAGTACTTTGTGCCAGCACCGTCACATGCGAATGAAAACAATGTTCGCTATTCATTGGCCATCAACGTTGGCGGCATCAAAGCCTTTGGCTGTATTTAGCATTTATTTTTTTTGCACCCCGTGGAGCGCCAAAAAGTAGCCAAGCGTGTGTCGATCGCTGATCTTTCGGCTTACAAATTAGAAAAACCAACAGCAGCTCACAGGATGGGGATGAAGACGAGGCTCTCACAGCGGGCCGATCATGATGATCGTTCATCATTACCATTTATCATGTTCAACATTCAATGCGTTTTGCGTGCACAGCAAACAACAAATAAAAATGTCTGTTTGCTGGCCTTATGACAGGCAGAAATGCCATAAATGTGTTATACGAGCGAATGAGCAGCGAACGCTCAACATTATTTTAATGATTTGTAATGGTTGTCAGAATTTTGGAGGCTGTGCTTTATGGGAGTGTTTTTCGCCGTTGAACTTTAAACGGTCATGTATTTGTGGGAATTCCTCGGCTTGTGGCTAAAATACAGACAGATAATTCCAGAAATCAATTGCTAAGTAAGTTAACTGCTTTTTAGAGTCGTTTTATGGTCATAAATTGTATTATTAAAAGCCAGTTGATTGGTCATAACTTTCTGCCTGTAAACAATGACTATATCTCAATTAAAGTGGAGCTTTAATTTGGATAATTTTTAAATAAATAAAAATAAACCCAAGATGAATTTCTTCAATTTAGAAAGCCAAAATAATATATTACGTTTAACAGCCATTTATATATATTTTTTATATTCTGTTAGATGTCTTGCTTTTGTTCCCAAAATGAAGTCATTCATTTTATTGCCAAATGTTGCGGTCAAAGCGATTACCAACTTCCTTTTCAGCACCCACTCAATTAATTCGTTGCTATTTTTCGGAGACTCTGTGTGGTCGCAGTCATATCCCGACCGCAAATTACTAATCAGCCCGCTCCGAATCCGACTCACACGAAGCGTCTCAGCCCGAAATTTATGCGGCTGATTAGCGCGGCTCAAACATTTTTTAGCAGCCAAACAAATTAGCCCCACTTAAGGCCGGCAATCCGGAGTTATTCGGTCAAAAGCGGAGGCTTCCCGAAAAGCGAAAACTTGGCCAACACCCGAAGTGTCTATGCGGACACCTCGACTACATCCTATGCCCAGCTCCGAGCCGCAGTCGAAACAGAGTTATAACAAAGACAAAAAAGTAAAACGAAAATCATATAAAAAATCGTTAATAAATTTCACAGACGGACAGAGATACGGACTTGGACTGGGACTGGATCTGGGGGATATTAGGTGGATGGGGATCCGATCCGATCCGATCCGAATCCCGATCGGGATCGGGACGGGCAGCAGCAGCAGCTGCAGAGTGCTGTGGAGTGGGTAGAGCTACCCTTTTATGCGGCCAGCTTTGGGCCCGAGGCCAGATAATCTAAAGTAAAACCCGTGGAGCATAAATAAAAAAGAAATTACTTAATTTCTTAATAATGTTGAGGCTGCCTGGCTGTTGTTGCCAATGGCTTGTTTCGACAACTTTTTTATAATCCTTTTAGGGGGCTCTCCCAGAGCGGCCGGCAGCTGCACTGTGAGAAACGCCTGTGCGGGCCCCGCTTTATCGGTTTCGGCTTCGGTTTCGGTTTCTGTTTCTGTTTATTTTTTACTGCTTTTGTTTTACATTCTGTTGAAATGAAATCTTTATTTCCTTTCGTGAC